>JAOXNZ010000177.1:6334260-6362052 GCA_028566095.1 Kryptolebias brasiliensis | reverse complement strand
AACCCATAGAAGGTGCTGAGTGTGGTCAGCTACTCTGATACCAATCAGTGAAAGGAAAGATCCTGTTTCATTTAATGAGGTACGTCAGATTGCAGGGGGGGGGGGGGGTTTAAGGGTCGCTGCTTTCTGACGTGTTTTCACCTGTGTGTCAAGCAGGATCCCTTTTCACTGGGAGAACATCCCTTTTGATTGAGAAGTACAATCACAGAGAAGGAGCTAAGCCGGTTAAAGCCTTATCAAGCACGACATCTTGATTCTGAGCCACAAAACCCTCGAGTGATCTCCTTTGCCATTTGCTCCTGTGCTCTAATTCTCTACAGACTTTTGACTTTTACCCTGTAATTAAAACTCACAACACTGCATCGTACATCTTTGGTTTATTTTTATGAAGCAGCAGTGGGCTTGAGAAACTTCTGAAGAAAGACGCAACATACAGTAACGTTAAAGGCCTCAGTAGAGACAGAGAACTGGGGTAGGAAACCACAAATGGAGGCAGCCAACTCCTTCCTGGTCTTCTTCTTTTGTGTATTTTGTCTGCCTACTTAACTTGAATGCATGTTCGCATGAAAACATGCAAGACCGCTCCTCTGTTCACAGTAATTTAGCTTGAGCAACATCTGACTGCTAATGAATCTCAAAGTTTGTGCTACACGTTTTGTTTCTCCTTTTCTTGTCTTTACTTTTTTTGCGCCCAGTGAGTCGTTATGTAACAAAGGGAAAGACGAAGTTGTTCAACAAATCAGACGTAAAGTTTCTCCACCATCCTGTGACGCTGAGCCTTACTCTTTGTAGGACTTTCACTAAATATTATTTGAATCAAATATCTGTTTTGACGTTTTAGAGATAAAAATTCCCCTCTGTGGGCATCTGTTACGGACTGCTTCCTTGTTCCCTTGTGTCGATTCTCCCGTTAGTGTTGAGTCAGCCCTTGCTGCCTCTCAGACAAATCACTCTTTGTATCTTCCTGGCTCTCTTCTAGCGGGGGTTTGGGTTTGTTAGACTGCAGTTTTGGCAGAGTGTTTTTGACCTTCCACTGTGCGGCTGAGTGTCACTGACAGCGGGTCGCCCACTCTTAGTTTGCTAATCAAGACGTGGAACGGAAAAACAGAGTAGCAGAAGACCAGCAATGAGGAAGGGCAACGCTAAGCTGTTAGTTTGTTGACAGTTCTGCTGAAATGATTAAAAGTCTGACAGAAACTCCCTGTCACGCTGCATGTGTTTGCTCACTTCCTCTTTCGGATGTCTGAGCTTCCTCCAAAAAAAGACAGAGATCGACAAGAGGAAGTGATGTGTTGTCCACATTTAAATCCCTGAACTCTTGCTTTGCAGGACCATCTGTTTCTCAAAGCTCAACTGCAAGAGATAAAAAGAGTGCAAAAGTTATTTATAACTTTATAATTCTGACTATGGCAGTCCTCTTTAGCCACAGGAGGCAATGACCATGAAGTGATTTTCTGACCACCTGTTGCTCTCACGCTGATGCTCCTCAGACGGTTTGACGTCAGGCCTCTTTCCCTCCCCCCTTTAACCATTAAATCACAGTAGGGGGGGATGAACTGCTTGTCTTCCTCCTCCTCTTAATTTTCTCCCCATTTATCTTCTTTCTTGCACCAAATGCTCCCTAGTTTGGCTCGATCTAAGCTTTTGCTGCAAAACACGGCCTGTGTTCTGTTTGTGAAGTATTCTGAGGTTCTGTTGAACATTTCACATATTTTTTTGTCTTCAAGTAATCTCTCCTGTGTTTTTAAAAAGGAAGCTTATGCCAGAGGTGACCATAAAGTTGCTCTGTCATTAGATTCTTTACTTTCTAAACTGTGAGATAAATGTTTTACTGCATGAACTTCTCTTCTTGTTCCTCTGTCCTACCAGTGCCCCTGCCGCCCTGCGGTGTTAGGCCGGCTTAATCAGGGTCAGGGAGGGAGGATTACCCCCTTCTGCCTTAAGGTAGAATCTCGCTGGGCTGCGACACTTGAAGACTAATTGGTGACTCAATATTGTGAGAAAATTTGCAAGAAAATAGGTGAATTGTCACTTGAGTTCTGAGTGTTTGTGACCAAGTGGCCAGTGAGCCGCATGGCCACGTTTGGCTCGTGCAGTTTTTGAAAATCTGCTGCTGGTTTATTTATTTTTTTGTACACAGCCCTTGCGCATTATTTTGTCACTCACCCCTACCCTTGGCAGCCACTTCCATGTTTATGGTTATGATGAGGAAACTGAGACTCCCTCACGAATGCCAACAGCCTCAGTCCAGTGAGATGCTTGGATGCTTTCAGCCTCTTTCAAGCCTACCTATTCTCTGCAGACAGTCATAGTTTAAGTCAAAGCAGCTCGATGCACACTTCAGGCGTATTTACTACCTGGGCCCCGCTTCCTGTTGGATTTCGGCTGACTGTTTACACCGCGGTGGCTGTTGAGTAAACAACCTGCACTGGGCCTTATTTGACCTTCAAAAACCAGAACTTCTGTTCTTTTTTATATATATTTTTTACTTCTGCCTCTAAATATGCATCCTGATTTCTAACAAAGTGTTCAGAGTATTGTGTTAAACTTCACACTCTCAGCTGACTTTACTGTAACTGCACTCAAACGCCTCGCAGAGACAGACCAATGTACTTTTCAGTGCCTCCGGTTTGTGTTTGAAAGTTGACCGTTGAAGTTTATGTAGAGAAAATATGCAGTGTTTGGAGCTGCTTACTTTTGACTTGGGTCTTTAGCCTAATAGGCGCTGATAACGTGCTAGTTTAGTAAAAAAATAAATAAAGGATAAAAGAAGTTTCAGGGATTTGTCACCAGGAATTTAATGCAATCTTTTTGCCCTCCTGGTTCTTGAGTCATTAATTGCACCAATGTGGATAAATGCAAACTGACAACAGATTAAACTATAAATATAAAACATGGGAAGACAACAAGGCTTATCATATTGTGCTTCACACTTTTAAGCTAAAGTAAGCCCTGCAATAATGAAATATAACTACTAATAATTCAAGTTAAATAAAATAACACCTTCCTGTTTTAACATTTGCAGGGGAAGGTGTGTTTCGACGAGGACCAGCTGGAGCAGGTATGCGAGTACCCATCAGAGAACTCCATGCTGGAGAGGAGTGAGAGGCTGCGGGGAGAGGATGAAGGTGAAGGAGGAGGAGGAGTGCTATTAAAGAGCATGAAGAGCGTGGAGATCACAACAGAACAACGTCTAAGAGTGGGTCAGTGTCACCCCCTTCTCAGAAAACACAGCGTGTAGTGGGATGATGTTTTCAGTGTGTCCTTTTTTAATGGTTTCATAAACTGCAGTTCTTTCCGGAGAAAATCTGTTGGATTTAATTTATAAAATGTTTAAATTCTATTCAAAACGTCATAACAGACCCATTGAGACCCATCGTTAAACTGTATTATTTTAACATATTTCTTCATAAGGAAGGTTATCGGTAGTTTTTCCTGAGATGGCTCCACATGCACTGCTGCAATAAATCATCACCACGCTGTAACAAAATTGAATTGTATGAGTGTTTCTAATTTGCTGCAGTAGTAAAAGTAGTTCCAAATGTCATTATGTTAGCTTTAATTTTTTTAAGACTTTGCTAAAAAATTAAATTGAAAACTCTTTTGTCTTTTTTTTTTTTTTACACATTTAATTACACACTGGTCACACAACTGTTGGTAAAGTATGTCAATAGTTGGGGAAAGTAGCATTTGTCTAAATGCTAATGACGAGAGGAATGCTGCATTTTTACTGGTCTCAACAACTGGTCTTTAATGCTGTTTATTTCATTTTGCTGCTCATGTTGTGCTTTGTTTGATTTAATAAGAGCTACTAAAGGGGCCAAAATGTCTCTTTATATCAGTGAGCAAGTTGTCTGTTAGCATGCTAATTAGCTTGGGTGCTAACAGAGCAGCATTCAAAATGTGTATCTGTTGTATCTCAACAGCGTCCTCATTTGTGTTTAATGCTATTTCCCCTCACATTTTGCGGCTCATGTTGTGCTTCGTTTGATTTAATCAGAGCTACTAAAGGGGCCAAAATGTCTCTTTATATCAGTGAGCAAGTTGTCTGTTAGCATGCTAATTAGCTTGGGTGCTAACGGAGCAGTATTCAAAATGTGTATCTGTTTAAAAACTGTTTTGTTACTGATTCAAAGATTATATTTTTGTCATTAAGTTTAAACTTTGACATTGGAAAATAAATAAAAGTATTCTAAATCAATTTCAATACTGATCAATTTTAGACACTTAACTAGCTTAGCATTGCTTGGACTGGTTTCTTGCTAACAAAAGTGACTATTGTGTAAACCACAATTACTGCTAAATAAATTTTCATGATTTCATTTGTGAATCTTAATTGAATTAACAATAAAATAGTGCACTCTTCAAGCCCAGTGTTTTTAGTATAACGTCAAATGTAGATTAACACAATTTGTGAATGCTAATAGTGATGCCAGGGATGCCACGTTTCTTACTTTTACCTAGTTTAGAGGTTCGTTGCGTGTTTTTCCCAACTTATTGGGCAATTTCAGCATTACACGTGGTAATGTTAGTGTTACTGAAAACAAAAAATCAAAGTAAAAATGCTTACAATTGGGCCAATTTATGCTCTGCCACATTTTGAAATACTAAACATTTTTCAATGCCTCTGTCTTTACATGTGGTTTGTTCACTATGAGGAAAAATACAGAACAATGCTTTCCTGACCCTTAATAAAAATCACCAGTTTTCATGAATTTGTAGCCTAAATGGCAGCAGGTAGATAATGGCCAAAATCAGTACAGTAATAAATTGAAGAATAAATATCAACTTTCAAATAATTATAAATGGGGCTGTATAGTAAATTGAAAGGTTGCCTTGTCTACAGACACAAAACTATAAACGTCACTGTTTGCTGAATGGGAAGATCCAATAAAAATTTAAATTATATGCACCATATTTACCTTCCATCTCCATCTCTGTGTTTCAGATGAGTCTTTCCCTCGGTAGAAGCCAGTCACCCTCACCAAAATTGCCCATGTGATGAGATCATCAACATTTTACTGAGAAATAATATGATTTTTATTGTGTTTTCATGTATTTGTGTTTGGATGTTTTGTTTCATCTGGGATCAAAAGTTAAATTTGGTTTTATGCACTCAATAAAAAGATCATAATTAAAAGAGTTTACTGTGGGAAACGTATCTCAGTTTTTGTTCAGGGACATCTGTGAATGTATAAGAATGGTGTGCATGTCAAAAATAAAATGTAAAGAAAGGGATAAGATTTTATTTTCCAAATAGTATATATTTTATAGTCTCTTCTATGTTAATATATTCCTCAGTTTTAGTCAGCGCTGCCTCAGCACAGAAAAAAAAGACTTGATGAAGTGATTTTTATGTCATCTGGATTTATGTGCCTGCTGGATTAGCCCAAACAGATGACATAAAGATCAGTTAACACATTTAATCTGAAACTTTTCAGATTAAAGTCCTCTCAGTTGGTGGTTTTTGGTGCAATCTGTGACGTAATTCAGGTTATTTTCACATGGGGTTTATCAAAGCCTTATTGGGTATAAAAACACCTCTGGTAAATGTTCAGGTCACGAGCCTGGACCTGATTAAAGGTTTTTATTTTGATGTTTTTATCGTGTTGAAGTGGAGCGTGAATGAACGGCCCTCAGAAGAAGGTTTTTATTAAATAAGCAGTTCTGTTAACTGATGCACTTCAGCACATTACGGCTGACATTGGAGTTTTAGCGATGGTACATTTATAATGTTATATAAATAAATGCTGTTTCTTGTTTTTAACTGATCTTTTTAATAGGTGAAAGATCGTGCAAGTTTGTTTGCATATCATTTTTTGCTATAACAGTTAAAGAAGCTGGCTTCAAAAGAAAAAGAAGTTAATAAAGTTTTCTGAAAACAGCTTTTGCCTGATTTTCTTTTGTTCTCTTATAAAATGTCACGCTGCCTTTTGCCTTACATAAAATTACTTTTCACATTATTTTCAAAGTACCGTTGGTTTCACAAGTGTCCCTGTACGAATGAATCATTGGATTAACATGGGCTGAAATCTGATGAAGAACCTAAAATTGAGTTGGTTAAAGCTAAAATATGCAGAACAGACTAAAATCAACAGAACTCTAGTTAAACAGGAAAAGCTGCAGAACAGCAGCTTGAAGCTAAAGGTAGAAGAGTAACTACAAGCTAAAAGCAGCAAATCAGCAAAAAGATAAAATGAGACAATGATGGGAAATGCTAAAAGAAACAGAACAACAGCTAAAAGTAGCTAAAAGTAGTTGAACAGAAGCTAAAGAATAAAATGAGCAGAATGATAGTTAAAAACTAAAAGAAGCAGAATGGTAGGTAACAGAAGTTAAAAAACCATAGCTAAAAGTAACAGTAGAAGACAAGTATGCTGAAGTAGATTTAGAAAAAAAATGTTTTGAAGGAACTGAAGAGACCTGTTTATTTGGGGGAATTTTATTTTAAATAAAGTTAAATGTTTAAAAGTCTGAAAAGCTATAAAAAAAAAGCACCTATTCCTTTCGGTGGGCACAGCGACACCCGCGGTCAGGCGCGGTACTGCAGCTGTTTACGTAGGACCTTTGACGTCAGCACGTGTCCAGCAGCAGTCCGCTTCTTCTTCTACGGTCCTCTGTAACTGTACGTGAGGCTCCGCATGCTCGCAGCTCCGACGAGCAAAACTCGAAGGCGAGAGGGGGGCTACGTGTTGTTGTTTTTGTCGCCCTTTAGACAACTTCTTTCCGGGCTGTGGCCTCGTCGAGCTATGAGGGCTGTCGCGCGCCTCCGTCGCGGAGAAGAAGCAGGCGGAGGTCAGGACTTCACTTTGGACATTTGAACGTTTCTGGATACGAGAAAAAAAAAAGGCGAAAGGCGCCGTTTTTGTTTGTGATTTGAGGAAACATGATTTTCAGAAACATTCAGTCGAGAACCTGCCGAGCATGGCTGTCTCGGGTGAGTCTTTTGTTTAATTTTCGACTTGTTTTCCTTTAAGTTATAAACTAGCCTTTTTATGGCAAGCCGCGAGGGCCAATATTCGAACTTTGCACGAAACGCCACGGTTCTCCCCCCCCCCCCCCTCCTTTCTGGCTGCAGGTTTCCCTGAGGCAGGAGCCGTGTTTCCCCTTCTCCTCCGTGCCCCCCCAGCCGGTGCCCCCTTTGACCCAGACCCTGCAGGGCTACCTGCGGGCCCTGGAGCCGCTGCTGCCCCCCGAGGAGCTCAGCCACACCCGCAGGATCGTGCAGGAGTTCGGGAGGCCCGGGGGGCTGGGCCCGCAGCTGCAGGAGGGGCTGGAGAGGAGAGCCAGACACACCAAGAACTGGGTGTGTGTTGTTTTCATGAGAGAAAAAAAGGAGGATTTACAGTTAGTAATAATGTAAATATTAGACCTGAAACGCATGTTTTTAATCTCTTCTGTGTGTCCCAGCAAAACAAGAACACCAAGTAACTTAAAAGCTTCAAGATTTTGATTAAAAACACCTACTTTTATAACATTAATAGAGTGCAACCATGCTCAAATTGTATTTCTCTGTAAAAGTAAAACTATGGAAGCCCCTTTCTGTCATAATTACGAGATAAAAAGTCATAAATATAAGTTTTGAACTGACAGTTGTCTTCATTAAACAGCTGCTGCTCATATATAAAAATAAAGTAAAATTAGAAACTTGACCTGCACGCACATTTTATAGAGATAAATCAAAATAAACTCAATTAAAAAGCAAATTTGTGTGTTAATGTGTAGTTTACAGTCGCTTAGAGTAAAAACATTTCATTTCCTTTCTTGCATTTTCATTAAAAAACTAAACAAAACTTAATATTACTTAATCAGGGCTGTAAAGCTTTACTTTTTTAGCCTGAATTAGTCAAAGAAAAACAAAACATATACAAAAAAACTTGACCAAAAGTAATTTTTTTTGTTTTATCCAAGTTTCACTGTTTTTGTGACAAAATGAAAACAACTAAGACCTAAAAAAACAAGAAAAACTCATAAATTAGATTATTTTTGTTTCCTTTTCCCCTGAGCTGCTCGTCGTCCGAGTCGCTGAACTGGTTTGTGCGTCGTCGTTTCAGATCACGGACCAGTGGGTGCAGTGGGCGTATTTGGCGAGCCGGCAGCCTCTTGCCGTGCACTCGAACCCGGCCATCTCTCTGCCCCGGAGAGACTTCAACGACTGGAGGAGCCAGCTGGTGTGAGTCCAAACGCCCGGCAGAGGGAACCATGTTGTTTTCAAGCTGTAAACAAATGTAGTTATTACAAAAACAAACAGCCATTAGATAAACGGTTATTTTATTTATATCTGCCATGAAAAATACTAAAAAGTTTGTTACTCTGCTGCTCTTTGACCCATGGAGCTTGAAAACACAGATGTCGCTGCTCTTTACTTGGAGCTCTGAAGCGTCTTTATCTACTTTAATTAACCGCTGGTAGTCGAGACGTTTGTCTTTGTTTTCCTCTGGAAAAGGGTCAGATAATAGGGGCGTCACTTATCTGTGAAGAACGTGTTCAGACTGATAAAACCAGTTAATGAATAAACATGGGCTTAAGCCCTTCTGAAGACTAAAGGCCCTGTTTACACGGGAACGATCTTCAGAAATGTTTGTGGTTTTTTAGGTTTATTGAGGCGAATCAACAAAGGAAAAATGGATATGTCTGTGCTCATTGAATCTGCTGTAGTTTCCATGCCAGGCAGGGTTGCCAGATAGGAAATGGCGAATTGTCATGCTGTCGCTTTATAATTATTGTATTTCGACCCAAACTGTCATATGTGCGGAGTGAGGTGCGTTTTCTCAGAGGGGGGAGGTTGTAAGAGTAGTTGTGTTGTGATTGGTGGACATGTGCACAGAAAAGAGGGGGGACTTGACCCCAAAACTATGTTATAAAAAGGGTAATTATATATCCGGCAACACTGATGCCAGGCTTTCAACGAGGCAATCATGCTGTCCGCAGCGTGTTAACAGTTACATCCAAAATGGTGAAAACAGACGTTTGTTTGGACCGACAGTGAGGTTGGGTTGAGGCTACAGGTTGAAAAGGGTGAATAACATAAACAGCACTCTGCTATCTAACATTGTTGTTGATACATGTGCAGAACAGCTACTGACGGCAGCTGTCTGTGGTGAAATTTCACACATTGCGGCTTCCTTGAAAATGCAAGTGGGAGCGTCTGAAAATCTCCGCTCTGAGACCTGAGTTCAGAAAGTTTCAGTTTCAGAGAAAACTAGCGCCGTTGTTGCGTAAAAGAACGGCTGAACTGCAGCAGAAATGTTACAGTTTCCCTGAAAACTAAAAACCCCGAGTTTCCTCGTTAGAACAGGGTCAGCAGAGTTTCAGGTTGGTGTGGAGGATTGGGAGGAAATAAGGAAAAATTACATAAATATGTTTTTGAGTGTAAAACTAAAAGCTTTTTACACAACAACATGCTTTGTTTTCTTCCAGGTTTGCATCCAAGCTGATAGCAGCAGTTCTGGACTTCAAGGCTAAAATCCACACGTAAGTTTTAATAGATTTTAAACTTTATAGCTGCATGTTTGCACACACGAAGGAATTATTCACATGCTGCCCTGCTGCTTGTTGTTTATTACTTTTCACCCAGCTGGCGTCGCCTCGTGTTTCTGAGTTAATCTGGGTCTAAATTTACTCCCACTGACTGTAACAGTACCTGCCGCTCACTGCTGCTGCCTGATCTGGAAGGTTAATGGAATATCACGGGCATCACGTCGCCGAACGTGGCGGCTTTAGCCGTTCCTGAAGGAAGCGCTTCTGGAAATATTTCAGTTCTTCCTGGAAATGTTTCGTTTGCCCCTTTTCAGGATTTTCTTTTCTTTGCTCTCTGCAGGAAACTCAGAGCTACTTTTAGTTTTTCTGCCAGACAGGATTTTAAATCCAGGGTGATTATTTTTGATACGAAACTCCTTGAAGGAATGCATATCACCCGCTGCCTTGTTTGCTTTTAAACTAAGGTCTTGCGTGATCTGTTAGCCCAAATTTTAGCTCAGTATTTTTATAATTGACTGATTTTTGTGTTGAATAATGTTGGTTAGCTGTGGCTGTGTGTTAATCAGTTGTAGATGTACAGCTGGTGAGTTCACTGAGATCCATCCAAACAGACACAAGCAGTTACATAATCGCCCGCCAGGCAGCAATAAACATTTTAATCTAAATTTTGGTTCTGTTTTGATGACGCGAGGCAAAGCCTGATATTTAGAGATGATGTGTCCTAGATTTATATGTTATTCAGTCAAAAGGAAGCTGTGTAACTTACAGATTAACACAAGTCAGTTTAAAACAAAATGTTTGGCTTTAATTATTATATATATTATAAAGTTTAAAAGTCTTATTCTTCAGACAACTTCCTCTGATTTTAGGGGTCAAGGCAGCAAAATCAGACTCGACACACAGAGAAATTATTTCTAATTTAACATTTTAGTTTTTGAGCTGAACGTTTAAACAATATGTTGCCAAATTCCAAAGTATTTTTGGTGTTAAAATGATCCGTTTGTGGATAATTCAAGTATTAAGTACATGTTTTTGTTTGCCCCACATGTTCGGAACCAGTTTTAATGTTAAAGTTTTATGTTTTATATTTTATGCTGAAGCCAGATTGAATCTAAATACAATCGTGTGGAAAATAAATTGATTTACATAATGAGGCAAAAATGGTTTATTTTCCTCATGTTGACACAAGTAATGCATTAGATTGGATATTAGTGGGTCTAATACTAATACTAATATAATGGCTCTATGGTGAGGTTAGTGAAGCACAATCTAAACGTCTGGAGCAGCTGTAGTTTGAATCTTTAAAGACTTCCTGCTGCTTCCCTTTCATGTTGGGAATTTAAAGCCGTTTTTTGGTGAATATTAACAGTTTCCCCCTCTTGTGTTCCCGTCAGCGGCCAGCTGCCGGTCGAGTACATGCGAGGGAAGCCTCTGTGCATGGAGCTCTACCCGCTCCTCTTCTCCTCCTGCAGGATCCCCGGACCCAAACACGACTCTGTCGCCCACTACGGCAACGCCCGGCGCTCGCCGACACACATCACGGTGGTCAGGAACTACCAGGTGGGATGTGCCGATGGACAGGAGACCATGCCGTTCTTCTTGTTTTTGTTTGGCTTCTTAAAGCCCGTGTGACCTCCACCTTTTAGCTGTTTTAAAGACGTTACAGCAGGTGGAGGAATTAAAACATATCTGAACATCCTTGACCCTGGACAGGACGTTGCTGCTGTTTTGGAGGGGTGGGATCAAACGTTTCCCCGGTACTTTAATGAACTGCTTAGGTTTTGTCTCCTAAGACAGAGTGGGATTTGTTTGTTTAAAACGAGAGACGGTTCAGACCGGGTCAGGGTCGGATCAAGTTCCAAACATCTGAGGTTTAAAAATGCGTCTCCAGAAGGTGGAGAGGTTCACAAACGGCCAGGATGTTAATTCTGCTGGCTGGCCGGCCGTTACTCAGAGTGCAATGCTGCTTAACGTTCCCGCAGACTTTTGCCAGTTCGGCTTTAGTGAGTAAACTGTCGGCTGCGTCGAGCCACATTTAGAGGACGTTGCTGAAGTGTTTACCATCTGTTAAAAGAACCGGTGAAGTCCGGGTTCTGGGTCAGTTTTAGGCTTCAAATTGTGTGTTTTGATGTCAGCAATGAACTCATTACTGCTAACTTGCTTTCATTAATTGTTCCTGAGATCAACTTTTTTCTGCAAAGTTTTAGGTCAGAAAGTAACAAAACAAATTGTGCATAATTTGGTCCCAGATTTGTGTTATTATGTAAAGATAAAATGGTCAAACCATAATATGTCAGAGGCTAATGATTTATTATTAAACTGTCCTGTTGTAGGAGGCGTTCTCTCTTCCTCCTTTGACTTTTTACTGAATGTGTGGCGTTTGCTCGCAGAATTTGCTGGTAATACGTTCCTCCCGACTTGTTCCTGTAAAAGTTAGCAGCTGAAACACAAACCCGAAGCTTAACCAACCCGCTCCTGAGCTGAACCGCTTGGAGACGATGTTTCCTCCACGGGTCTACGTGACTCGGAGAAACGCTGGTTTAAACTCGTATCGCTAAAAGTTTGAGGTCAAGCCAGAAAAAGTTTTCCTTTTGAGAGTTAAATATTTCAAACAGAGTCTTGGAAATCATTTTTTTAAGGTTTTGCAGTAAAATCAGAGTTTTAATTTTCTCTTTCAGACCTCAAGTCAGTTCTGACTTTTTTTATTAGGTTGTAAACCACGTTTGTGTTAGTGTGAGAGCTCAACTAAATCGGCGTTCATATCTTAATTGTGAGTAAACCCGGCGCTTCCAGAGGTTTCAAACCATCCTTCCTTGTTGCAGTTCTTCCAGCTGGAGGTGTACAACAGCGACGGATCGCGGATGACTGAGAGTCAGATTCACGGGCAGCTGCTGAGAATCCGCTCTCAGTCCTGGAAAACCGACAAGGAGCCGATGGGCATCTTGACTAGCGAGCACCGCCACACGTGGGGGGAGGCGTACAACCGTCTGCTGAGAGGTCCGTACGCAAACGTGATCTTCATTTGGGAAAATACTGCTAGCTGTGTGTTTCAAGCTACTGAACCTGCGACCATTACAGCAAATTTTAGCACAAAATCTGTAAAACTGCCTGAATTTTAGCCACCTTTGTTTTCTAAGAACATCATGAATTAAACCAGCTGTAGACGTACACCCAGGGATTATTTCATGAAAGATATTTTGCTAACAGACAGCTGACTCTAACAGATCGCAGAAGATTTTTGTATGAAATTCTTTCCTTTAACTGTTAGAGCTCAGAACATGTGTTGAGGATCAGTCTCAGCTACTGCCACACCAAATTTGAGCTAAATATCTGTACAGTTGATTGAGTTATAGCCATTGTTGTGTTTTCTAAGGTCAGTTGGCTGTGGTGGCCATCTTGAATCAAGCTGACTGGTTACTTTCTGAGAGTTTCATTAAAGTTTGTGCAGTGGTTCGTGAGATATTTTGCTAACAGATGCACACACAAGCAGGTGATAAAAAGGACAATATGAGGTAGTTTTTGTGTGTTGGAGTTTGTCAAACATTTAAGTTATTTAGGAGCTTCGGTGCGTTTTTGTGTTGTGAAGATGAATCCAGTAAAGGAGCTTTAGGTGCAAATATTTAAATAATAATTAAAAAATCCAAGTTAAAAGCTTAGATCCCAAAGGCTTAAACTTAATATTGTTTTCCTTTGTTTTCATACAAAATCCAATCCCTACCTTTACTCACGGGTCTTAAGAACATGTCCTGTTGTTTTGAAGGAAGGAGGTTGTTTGTTTAGAGGTGGCTGATTGAGAAATAAAGAATCAAGTCATGAGAAGTAATCACTGATAAGATCCGATGCGAGTGTCTGCAGTCCCGTGTCTTTCTCCCTGTTTGTGGCAACTCTGCAAACTGATTTTGTGACTAAAATAAATCCCTACATGCAGGTGATGAATTAGTGTTTTTTGTGATGAGGTTGTAAAACAGTAAAGTTTTTACTTCCTCTCTCTTTTCTGTCTGCAGACAAACTGAACCAGGAGTCGGTCCGGATGATAGAAACGGGGCTTTTCTCCTTGTGTTTGGATTCTCCAGTCATGAGGATATCAGATGAAAAGTATGTGCACGGACACGCTGGTATTTCTGTGTTTGTTGAAGTCGTTGTGTAATCCCCTCTCCCTGCAGATATCATTGTTTTGTGTGTTGACATCTGGCAGCGGCGAACAATTGTCACTTCCTGTATTTGAGCTGTTGCTGCTTTAGCTGCAGGTTGTGAAACTCTGAGGCTCCTGCGTCAGACATCTTAGGTAATCGCAATACAGCGCGTGACGCTGTTTTGTCCAAACTTTGACTGACAGGTACGCCAGCCGGAAGGCGGCTCAGGTGCTGCACGGGGGCGGGACGTTCTCCAACAGCGGAAACCGTTGGTTCGACAAAACTCTGCAGGTGGGTTCTGGGTTTGAGATCGACTCTGGGAGGAGCGTTCACGGCGGGCTGACTCTGTTTGTTTGAACAGTTCGTGGTGGGAGAGGACGGATCGTGGGGCCTCCTGTATGAACAGGCCACAGCTGAGGGTCCACCCATAACCAACCTGCTGCATCACATCCTGGAGTACTGGTGAGATTAAAGAGGCAATAATCCGAGGGATGTACAGCGGGCAAAACGTTTAATTTATTTGCTTCCAAGGTGCTCTTGATGGAAAATCCTTCAGACTTTTGCTGCTTTTATGCTTATTTTCTGTCTCGTTCTTCACCACGTTGGCATTTTGTGCAGCATATACTTTAAAAAAAAGTGAAGAAAGACTTGACAAAAGAAGTGTCAGATCTTAAAAATATATATATAATATCTCCAGCAGATGAACGATGTCTGAGAGGCGTGTAAAAAAACAAAAAAAAGCATCAACCTTCAGTAGATCACTGGATCCTGGACTGAAAATACGTGGAAAAGCAGCTAAAGCTGCAGGAGAACGTCAGAGAGTCTGGAGAACTGTTGATCGAGACCACTTTAAAAGATTACAGGAAAGTCTGTGTTTACCGGAGTTCGAGGAAGTTGTTTTGGGTCGATCTCTGCTGCCTGAAACGGTCAAAGCAAATCAAATAAATCCACAAATGGATTAATTTAAAGGTTAATTTATTGTATAACGTCTGTGTTTGATCACTGTGATAGTCTGAAAGTTGTAACAATAATACAGATTATTGTAGCTCAGAGACAATAAGGAGGAGAATCACTGTTTCCTCTTTGATTTTAGGGCCACAATCAGTCTGTAGGTCTGTCCCACGGGGTCATCAGAACAGAGACTCAGCTGCGTTTCTGTTTATCTGATTCCCAAACCGCAGCTGTAAACAGCCTGAAACACAAAGATAAACATGGTTTAAACTGCAGTCAGTGTGCACTGACTGCTTATGTCTGAGCTCAAAGCAGATTTTTTACTTTATGGCATTTTTTTTACGCGTTTGTCCTTTTTATACTTAAGATTCTGTCTTTTTTCTGCACCTGGTGTGTTCAGGAGAAACATTTCTTTGTTTCTGTTGTATTTATATTATAAGAATGACAGTAAATTAACTTGAACTTTAGATTTCTGGGTCTGGACAGTTTGGCATCCATTCACTGGAGTGATTTTTCTGCTCATTACTGCTGTAATCCTGCAGGTTTTGTTGTTTTCAAGCTTTAAAGTGAGGCAACATTTACATGTTAACTTACATTAAAGTGTTTATCACTAGTTTAAAGTGCATCACATCAACACAGCAGCCTTCCTGAGTGTTTGTTTTCAGCGCAGGGTAAATTTAGTCCACACTGACCATAAACTTGTTTATTTTTTGTTATATCCTGCTAACGCCTGTAGGAGGCGCTGAAGCTGCATCTAAACACATTTAACCAGTTATAGCTTGCAGTAAAAGAAACTGATGATTATAATTACTACCATACAGAAATTGGGTCCAAGTGGTTCTGGATTTCTACATTTAAATGTTTTTTGGTGTTTTTTTTTGTCCGCAGTGAGAAACCAGACCCAAAGAGAGCGCCCCTGGTTCCCCTCCCGATGCCCAAGAAGCTCTACTTTCACATCGACCGAGACATCAAGCGGGACATCGAGCTGGCCAAGCAGAACCTCGACATGTAAGCCTTCAGTTTGCCTCCTAGGAGGGCGGAGCGAGCTTTAAATCTGACCCTCGCTGCGCCGCTTCAGCCTCAACTTTTACCAAAACTGCAAGAAACTGAAGTAAAACCACGGAAATGTAAATAAACCTCTCCGTTGTGTTTATGTGAAAGAGACGTAACGTGCTCTTTTACATCCAGTCTGCGTTTTCGTGACCGCAGCCTAAACACAAACGCTGCTGAATATTTTCTGCCACTCGTCAGCCTCTTATCGTTTTACTAAAGAATAAAACTTTCTGTTTCTTACTGTGAATGGAAACGTGGGGGATGTTTCCTCTGGTTAAAGATTGAAGGTGTGTTGATTCATACGAGACCATTAGAAGCAGTTTTGTCCTCGTTTTTGAGCATTTATAAACACTTTATTGCAACAATGAAGTATAGATTTGAAGTATTTCTGTGCTTTTTTTTGTATAAACAAACATATGATGCAGTAGTTGTGTCAGGTGTTAAAGAGGGATATATATGTCCTATTAGGCTTTAATTTGGACCCTCTCTTGTAACTAAAGACCTGTTTTTTGGACAATTTTGTACAAAACCTGAAAAAAATGTCTACGTTAACATTTTTTCCTGTTTAAAGTGTAGCTGCAGGCTTATAGAGAAACTTTTTGTCCCATTTGCAAAATGTTTATATTCGGTTTGCTAACTCTAAATGATCATAATCCTAAACAGACACAAAATTATAATCCCTTCTCCCACATGACCGCCTAAACTGAGATCTGTTCCCGAGTTTCTGTCTGAAAACTGTGAAACCTGAACCTCCTTTTGAGCGAGTCTGAGCTGAGAAATGTTTTTACATCAAACTTAAACTTCTCCTCCTCCCCAGACTGATCAATGACCTCGACGTCAACGTCTTCAACTTCAAGAAGTTCGGCAAAGAGCTTCCCAAGAAGCACAACCTGAGCCCGAACTCCTTCCTCCAGGTGGCGCTGCAGCTCGCCTACTACAGGTCAGTCCCAGAAACTTCGGCGCGATCACAACCTGGAGGGTGTTTTTTTTTTTTTTGGTTAAATGAAGCTGTTAAAGGAACACCAGAGCGTTCCAGGGGAGTCTCTAGTATAACTTTAGAAACTGTAATTCTTTGTTTTCATTTAAATCCTTTAAAATTAGGCTGTAAAAATAAAGAGAATGATTCTTTCTTTGACTATTACACATAGTTTCCCCCTCCTGTTTAGTGAAGTCTTTGTTAATTTCTTCATGTGAAATAAAACCAACAAATCCAAGGTCATTTAATGAAAACATAATAGAGCCGACACATTTTTAAAGTACTAAGATTAGCAGAGTTTTGGGTTTTAAAGTGATTTTAGCAGCAGCTGTTTGATTTCAGTTGTGCTAATAAAGATTTGTCTGATTCTAGATGACTTTAATTCAGGCAGGATTCACCGTGAATTCATTTTTACTTCTGTTCAGGTGTTTTTATGTTGCTTTATTACCACTTTCAGTACTTTCACCTCCTCCAATCTGTTTTATTTCCACTCCAGTTTAAGATTTAAGGTTTTGTAATTTCTTATAGACATGCAGGTGTGAGTTCAGCTGCTTAATAGTTTGATAACTGGTTAAAGGAGACGATTTGGAACAAATTCACACTTTTTAGGTGAAGCGGATGCAGCCTGAGATGAGAATGAGGCGTCGCTGTAACATCTGAGCCTCCACAGACAGCCTGTTAGATCAGTTATTGAACCCATGGTCTCTTCAGACACACGGATAGATTTTCTGGAGCTGAGTAAAATGTTTTTCACCCCCACATGTCCTGTTTGTAGCTGCAGGACAGATAAGATAAGATAAACCAGATCAATCTCAGTATTCAGTCTCTTCCAGCGGCCACAGATAAACAGCATAATCTCTCCTGAGTTCACTTGATAATCTGAGATGATCAGAATGCTTTAAGTTTAAGTTTAAAACACATCTGTCCAGGTTTCCTTTTACGAACTTGTGTTTTCTGTCTGTACCCAAAGCCTAAAATAATAATAATATTAATAAGTTATGATTGGAATGTCAGGAGCTTTACTTCAACAGAGCAGTGCATCAACATACTCCACAGTCGCACTTTCCAGAGCGTGAAGCACGATTTCACAACAATTATACATCTTATTTCTGTTCATTTGAAGCTTGAAACGCCACATTTTCCAGTTTCGAATTAGAAGCCAAGTTGTGTTTTTTAGATTTGCCACGTCCCGGATGACTAAGAGTGAACACCAGCATACTTATTTGATGAACGTGTGTGTGTGAGGTGTTTGGATCTAAGCTGAGTGCTTTGATTTGTCCTGCAGAGTCCACAGTGAGGTCTGTCCTGCCTGTGACATCGCCTCTCAGAGGATGTTTCGAGGAGGAAGGACGGAGTACATCCGCTCGCCTACGAACCAGGCGCTGAAGTTCATCACGGCCTTCGACGATCCGTCGGTGTCGGTGAGAGACGCTGACCTTCTCGTTCGCCGTTTGTGTCTTTGTTACGTGAAGCTTTGAGTTTTTCTGTTTGTTCTTCAGAGGGAAGCGAAGCTGCAGCTGTTCAGAGAAGCTGTGGATGCTTATTCAGAGCTCACCGAGCAGGTAGATGAACCACAACAAGCTGCTGGGCTTTGCTCTTTTTATTTGCTATAAAGACACTCAGAGTTTTTCTTTTCTTCTTCTTGCTGCTGCTCAGGCTCTTAAAGGACACGGGATTGATCGCCACCTGCTGGGGCTCAAGCTGCAGGCCATCGAGGAGGGACTGAGCATTCCCAAAATCTTCATGGACACGGCTTACGGCCTGGCGACACACTGGAAGCTGCGGACGGGACAGGTGGGCTTTTGTTTGGGTAGAAATCTTTACAAGAGCTCAACAGGAAGTGGGACTTAAAAGTGATGATAAAATTCAGTTCCTTTTTTTTTGTTTTGTGATTTTTTTTTTTTTTTTTTTTACATCTAGTTGAACGCTCCTCAGTGAGTCACTCTTGATACGTCTGCACTCTTTCTCGTTTTATGAACAATAAAATGTAACTTTAAACACTTCTGTTGAAGTGTTAAAAAAAATTTGAAAGATTTACCTTTTTAGAGGAAGAGAAATTTGGTGTGCAGAAATGTTTATTTTGGAAAATTAGATTTAAAAAGTGACTTTAGAGATAAATAAATTTGTATTTTAGTTCCTATAGTAGTAGTTACGCCTTGGCATGAGGTTTAATTCCTAAGATTATTAATGAACGTTCATCAAACCAGGCTGTGAATCCCTACAACCCTCTGTCTTTGACATGAATCTACATCCTGTTTTGTCTCTGTAGGTGCCTGCAAACACAGACGGCGTGATGTGTTTCGGGCCCCTCGTTCCTGACGGTTACGCCGTTTGTTACAACCCCCAGGCGGACCACGTCCACTTCTCCGTCTCGGCTTTCAACTGCTGCGACGAGACGAACGCAGAGACTTTAGCCCGTACTCTGAAGGGCACCTTGTGTGACCTGCAGGAGCTGCTGCAGCCTACCGTGTAGAGCTGCCGCTACGCCACCCAACCACTCTTTAACAAGGAAAAAAAAAAAACACTTTCTCAGAGTGTTTTGTATGGCTTGTATCTCTCATGTAAGCTTCTTTGTTATGCTTCATTAATTTTTGGTTGTAAGCGAGTCTGAACTCTGGCTCTGAGGTGCTTTTTGATATATATTTTTTAAAAGCTTTTCATTCAGCAGTTTTTCTTTCAGTTTGATGCCAAGTAGCTGCTGCAGTGGATCCATGTGGAAGTGTCTGAGGAAAACAAGGTTAACTTGACACTCCAGTATTAACTCGAGCTTCACAAAGCGTGAAACGACCGCACTCCTTTTTCGCAAGAAAGGAAATCTTTTGGTACTTTCCTCCGCCAAGAATAAATGCTCCATATTTTACTCTTGACAGCAAAGATACACTTGAAAGTGAATGAGGGTTTGAAAAGGACCAAAGGACATGAAGTTGGTTTTTTTTTGACATCAAATGAATTGTTTTTGTTTCTGAGCTCAAAACCAGCTGATAATTAGGGTGATTGATTGTCAAGACGTGTCAATTTCTCCATTCAACCTGCAGGACTGGTTAATAAAAACCTTCGATTTATCGCATGTTTCATGTTTTTTGTGTAAATAGCGATGTTTACATTCAGATTAAAGTTTTCAGTGTGAGAGCCGAGATAAGGGGAAAAAAAACCAAGTTAAATGGCTCGTCCGCGTCCTGTTTACGGCTTTACGACACTTCGGTTTGCCGTAAAGGAGGAGGCGGTGTTCGCACCGCTTCGCGCTGATTGGTCGTGCGGACGCCCCCCGGAAGTGACGCCGGCATCGGCCGTGTAACCTTTAATTTAAAACCGGAACAAACAAATGCAGAAAGTAGAGCAGCTGGGAAGTGTTTTCTCCGGGGTTATTTTTAGCGGGAACACACACGGTGCGTTTTAAACAAGATTATTAAACGACCTGCCGCAGCTGGAACTTAAATAAGCCAAAAAAAATGATGCATTAGCAGCTAAATATTAATAATTTATTACCTAACTTTGTCCTGCTTGGCGTATTTTTTATTTTTTTTTATGTATAAAGCTTTTATTTAGTGTTTGTGGTTACTCTGAGTTACAATGGGGGGCTCACATTTCGCCAGGACGAGGAGGAGAAGCGGCGGGGCGGCCGCGCTGCTGTGGCCGCTCCTCGGTGCGTGTCTGTGGGCTGCGGTGCTCGGGTTCAAGCCGGTGATCGTGGTTCACGGTCTGTTCGACAGCTCGGAGGATTTCAGAGTCTTGATGCGGTTCATCAATGAGGTGAGTGTCCGGGCTGAAGAGAAACTCACTTAGTCTTACTGCAACAGAGTAATGTATTTAAAATGAATTTAAGTCTTATTGTTAGTATCAGCAACACCTGAACCTACATTATGTAACATGTACTGTGTTTAAATAGTTAATAAGCCTTTATATAGCTAGTCCTAAACAGACACAATGTGGATTAATACATTTAAGTGTATTTTGTAAAGTTAAAAATGTCATTCTGGTTCAGAACAGACCCAAGATATCTGACTAGTTATATACATATATAAAACAAATGTTTTATAAGGAAGTAAAACATGTTCAGTTCTGGTTTTCTCCTGGAGTTCAAACCTCCAACACACCTTCGCTGAGCTGGAAATGCTGTTTTGGAAGAAGAAGAAGAAGGAGGAAGCTTTTGAAGGGTCTCTTGAGACATTGAGGTTAAACCGACTTGCGGTTTCCCGTCTCATCGAAACCAGACGAGCAAAACCAGAAATCGAACTCTCACCCTGTCTGCTTCGGCCCGAGCTCCTACCTGCCTTACGTGGCTGTGTGTGGTTCTTCCACATGCTGCTTGTTAAACCGCTATGTCTTGTTTCTTAAAACTTCAGTAATCAAATCTAATAAATTACACCAAACAAGAAGCAGTAGCAGAACAAGCTGCACAAATGCATTTGTTTTTACAAACGTGGCGTCATTTAAGAGGAAATAAACGGGTTTTCCAACAGTACAGGATTTATTACCATCAAGCACTGCAACAAAGAAATAATCGACCAAGAACAAATTTCCTGCTAAGTTTAGGTTCACTATTTAAACTCCATCTGTTTTTCAGGGCTCTGAGTTTTCGTGTCTGTTAAACACGAATCTTATTAAGACATTATCGTATTTTCTCTCCTGCAGTCTCATCCGGGGACGAACGTGACGGTCATCGACCTGTTCGACAGAAGCGGCAGCCTGCAGCCCATGTGGAAACAGGTGGAGGGATTCAAGGCAGCCATTTACCCAATAATGCAAAACGCCGCTGACGGGGTTAATCTTATCTGCTACTCTCAAGGTGAGAGAATGCATTCCTGCCGTGCAGATAATGCAGATAAATGTGGCATTTGCTCCAGACTGAAAGCACTCGAGATTTGTTCTTTTATTCTCAGATAAGCTGTTTACTGTAAATACAAATGGCTCTCTGAAGGTAAACAGGACGGTCCTAGTTTGCATTTTATTTTTTGAGGTTTGAAATTTCTGCTTCAGCGAGTTGGAAACCTCCCGACTCTCAGCTTTTGTTTTAAACTTGAACACAGATTAAGTTGCTTCTGTAAAAAAAAAAACCCTTTAAACCTCTGATTAATTTTGTTTGTGTTTTGAGAAACGCATATCTAGGATAATAATTAGAAATCTCTAAACGTTTAATCTGAACTTTGCGTCTTCAAAAACATTCTGGTTTCAGGCGGGCTGGTTTGCAGAGGGATCCTCTCCACTCTGTCTGACCACAACGTTCACTCCTTCATCTCTCTGTCGGCGCCGCAGGCCGGGCAGTACGGAGGTGAGTTTAAACCTCAACACGGTGACCTCAGGCGAGTCGCCTCTTTTGTGTCAAGAACGGATCGGATCAGAGTTTGAATCATGAAGAAGTGTCACCTGAATGTGAGGTTTCTGTAGCAAAACTGTACCAGGCTGTATTATGAAGTAACTCGTACTTACAGAGTACACATCTGGTATAGTAACAGGTACAAACACAGTAAGTACCTGGTACTATACCAGGTAAGTACTGGGCTGTAATTCTACTGATGTTTCTTATGGTTTCTTAAGGATCTTTGTTGGGTTTTTCACAGTCTTGACTACAGCTGATCTCTCAGGTCACTTTTTGATGTATTTTTTAGTCAAATAAGCCCAATTTGTTTTACCATCAAACTGATGCACTAAAATAGGCTCGATTTTCTTGAGCTGCTTGAGACGAAACCTAGAGAATAAATAGGAACTAAACAAGTCTGAATGTTGCAGGTTTGTTACTTGGTTTACTCCGTCTTGTTTGCACTTCTGAACCGCCTCTCTTCTCTTCTCCTCTCAGACACGGATTATTTTAAAGTTTTCCCTCATTTTGTGAAGTCGAACCTCTACCACTTGTGTTACACTGGGTTCGGTCAGCTGATCTCCATCTGCAACTACTGGAACGGTGAGATTTCAGCGTCGACGTCCTCTCAGAGGACTTTGTGAATTCATTAAAATCGGTTTCATTCTTAACTTGTCAGATCTGAAAATAAGAGATTAAATAAATACACCCTGGATTTAAGATTTAGGCTAAATAAATGACAAAGTAGCTCCGTGTGACCAGCGTTGTGACGTTAGGGTTGCTGCTTTTGTTTCCTCCTCTGTCTGCAGACCCCCACCACAGAGACCTGTATCTGAACAACAGTGAATATCTGGCTTTGCTCAACAGCGAACGGCCCAACCCAAATTCAACAGGTCAGAAAGCTCATTTCTGGGAAAAAAAAAAAAAAATCACCACAAATGCAATCCTACAGCTGCCTGTTAACAGCTAATCAGCTCGGAGCAGAAGTCTTAAAAGGTGCTCTGAGAATAAGTTCTAAATCACTGCTTTTCTTATCTGGTACTTTTGCTCTAAAAGTCACCGTTTCTTACCAGAAACGCATGAAAACAAAGACTCTTCGTGGTCGACGGGACAGAAGTTAAATATTTACACAGATGAGCGATCCTGTCGTCAGGTTTTGTTCCTGTAATGAGTCCAGACTTTCACCTGCAGAGTGGAAGAAGAACTTCCTCAGGATCCAGAAGCTGGTGCTGATCGGAGGCCCCGACGACGGAGTCATCACCCCCTGGCAGTCCAGGTGAGTTCGTCCTGGTTTCAGGTCCTTTCGGTCTCTCCTGGTTGGATTTTAGGACAAAACAGGACAGGATTCATTTTAGGCCATAATGTTAAACATCTAAAATACAATCTGCTGCTAAAATGATGAGTTAATCAACATGAAGCTCTTCTGTACCACTGAGAAAAGCTGAAACCCTTCATTTGTTGACAGTTTTTACGGCTTCAGTGTGATTTATTAAAAAGTTCCTCATTTCTCACGCTTGTTTGTTTTCACCGTTTGGTCCGTTTCCTCTCCCTCCCTCGTGTTTTACAGCCAGTTTGGGTTTTATGACGACAACGAGACCGTCGTGGAGATGCAGCACCAAGACGTGAGTGGAGATCAGACTCGAAACAGAAACTGATATTAATCTTTCTCCTCTGCTTGTCCCGCTTCTGAAAACACAATCAAAAGCTCAGTCGCTTTTTACAAATTTGTAGGTTTTGTCGGCTTTTGCTGACCCCTAAGTTTTAAACTAATATTCTGTATGATTTGTGCTCAGACTGTGTGATGTGGATTACCTTCAGCTACTACCACACCAAATCTTAGCTGAATATCTGTAAAACTGACTGAGTTTTAGCCTTTTTTTGGTTTACTGAGGTCAGGCGACTGTGGCGACCATCTTGAATGGATCGACTCTAAACGTTAATGAGTTTCAATAAAATCTGTCTGCTGGTTTATGAGATATTTTGCTAACAGACAAACAAAGACACAGATAATTACAATATCACCCACCATTAATGGTGATAATAAGATTTAATGCAAATATTTTAATGTTTGTAGACAAAAAAAGGGCTTTATTTGGGACATTCTTTCCTACAAAAGCTTTTATATAAAACTAAAACGGGGGGAAAAAAGTGAAGATAAAATGTATTTAATTTAGTTTAAAGAACAAGACAAAGATATTTATGAAAAGCACTATTTAAGTTCAGGAATCTTTATTATCCCTGAAGGACAATTAGTTTCACAGTCTGGAGATGCACACACACACACACAAGAAACATTAATACATGACAAGAAAACACTAATATTAAAACACTAAGATCACAGCTGCTCATTTAGGAGCTCAGTTGCTGCAGGGAATTAGTCGGACATCTTGGCAACAGATACCTGCGGTCCAGACGGGACGCCGTGGAGCGACGAGGTTCTGCCAGGAAGCTCTCGTTGTGTCGGTCACTGAGGTTCTTTAGGGCTTCAGCAGCACATCCTGACAGTCCAGGAGTTCTTTCCTGTTCTTACATGATAAAGATCCAAACCAACAGATGAAGGTAAAGTTAAAACATTTTCATAAAACCACAGAGCTTCAGGTTAAAGTCCATTCGCTGATGAGCCGTAATACAAAGTGAGCCCACATGGAGGTCAAAGGTCAGTCTGTCATCAGGAACAGCTCCCGTGTTTTTATACTGGTGCATCATTAACAGTCGCGGGAACAACTACTGAGAAGTTTTTTTCTAAAATCAGTGAACGTTTTTTTGTCTTTGAGACTTTTATCTTTAAAATGAAAGACCAATCAGTGAAGTCCCTGACTATCCACAGAAGAGACAGGATGATGGAGTCATCAGCAGACTTTAAAATTGGATACCGTGGATACTGGCTGCGATAATCATTAGTGTATAAAATAAATAAAAGGGGCTCGAGAACACAGCCCTGAGGTTAGCCAGTAGAGGACAAAGGAACATCACCCTCACCTGCTGGGACCAAACAGACCAGAATCAAGACCATAAACGCTATATTTAACATATGAAATACTAACAGAAGTTAAAGTTAAGGCGTTATGTTTTGCTCCTGCAGTAACAATAACTCGTGTGTTCCTTTTCTTTCTCCTCCAGCTGTATCTAAAAGATGTTTTCGGCCTGAAGACGCTGGCGGCTCGAGGGGATCTGATCCTCTGCTCGTTTCCGGGCATCGAACACGTCCAGTGGCACTCGAACGAGACCGTGTTCCACGTCTGCATCGAGAAGTGGCTGCTGTAGAACCAAACGCACACAAACACACACACAGGTTCTGCAGCTTGTTAAAAAAAAAAAAGACCCGACTATCTGTTTTATCCTCATCTCGTCGTACGTTACCTTAAATTTAAAGTCTAGATTTTGTCGCCCTGTTTGGATTAATGAGATGTAAAATGTCTCCGATGTGATGAAATCTGCATCCCAGCACCTTCAAACACAAAAAGATCAGTTTAAAATGCGACTGCTGTCATTTTCTAACTCTTGGACTGATTCTTTGTTTTCATGCGGAACGTTTTGAAGAATTATCATCATAAAACTTCACAAGATTAGGTTAAATTTGTTAAGAAAATGTTGTTTTTTTTTTAACCTCATGGCCCAACCAGCTGCAGCTCCTCCTATAAATCTCAAACTTCTCCTTTTAAGGTTTTATTTGACACTTTATTCTTTAGGTTTTTTAACTAAACCAACATTTGTTCGTGATTTAAAGGGTTTTTGACAAAGAGCTGCAGAACTTTGCACAAAGAAACGCAGATTTAAAGCCGCTAACATTTAGCTGTGTGTGTAGTTTTATTAAAGTTTTAGGGGATTATTGCTGCTGAAAATGGCTCACGCCCGGTCAAACGTGATTTTATGCTTTTAGTTAACGTCTAACTACTCAAGTTTACCTGGTTGAGTCTCGAAGAATTGAACGGCTGTAACGTTATCCCAACTTCCAGGACTAATTGAAGACCAGTTTTTACAAATTACTCATCAAAAGGTGTTTTAGCTTGATTATAACATTTCAGATTAGGATTACAAACTTATTACCTTTGTATGAACCAAACTTGTAATCAGTTGTTTTCAGGGACAGGTGGCGCTGTCGCTCACGTCCTCCAAACTCTAATGCGTTTGTGAATTTTTTTCACTTCTGAGAGAGGCTGAATTTACAGAAAAGGAGCTCAAGAGTGTAAAGAAATGGTGACTTGAATTATTTCAGTAATATTTAGTCGTGTGTACCTGTCATCAGCAAAGGGAAGCAGATAAACGCAGGTGCTTCCATTGGGTCATAACACAGAAATGTGTTGCCTTTTTGTACAAGTCTGTGTTTCCTGTAAGGGATGTCCTGCTTAGTCTGCCTTTAAACAGTTAAAACCTCAACGTTGTTCTGTTATAACCCTTCATAGATGTGTTGGAGCCGCCTCTTCTTTGTGTAAAAAGTTAATTTATTTGTGTAACAGTGATGTGTTTGTTTCAGTATCAGATTATTACCATGCAACACGACCGTGCCTGAACGACCTTCTGTCGTCTCCGTGTGCAGATTTACTGCCCCGCTCATCCTGCGATGCAGCTGTTTATGCTTCTTTTTTTTTTTTTTAATCCTTCCCACTTATTATAATGGAGACCCATTAGCGTGCATTTCTGATCTGATCATCGACGTCTTTTAGGAATCGGTTTAATGCACTTTGGAGCCGATGTCCTTCAGTAGATCAAGCCTTAACTCGTTCCTCCTCATGCCTTTTTGCTTCACGTCCGTTACCGAAGTGCTGCCACACGCTGCCTTCAGTGACTGCGCTAAAACAAGGAAAGTGGGTTGAAAAATGGGTGCGAAATACGTATTGTCCTCCGAATACCTGCTTGTGGTGATCTTTACCTTCCATCGCATTTCCATATCTCGGGCTGTTTAGTAACTTTCGTGTTTATCAGAAAAGGGATTTTTGTTTTTGCTGCTTGTTTTTACTTTTTCTGTTTGTTCAACAAAAATGGAAACATCTTTTTAGGTGAAAAAACAGGAAAATAAGCGATCAAAGCGTTTATTGCACAGGAGGGAGAAGAGAACTCATTAGGAAACGAAATGTTGTTCAAAATGTGGTTTTTGTTTTTATTATTTATTTTTTTGGTCCATAAATCTCATCCGGTTTAAGGGGCGCCTGGATCTGTTCAGTTTTCTTGTACAAACTCTTATTTTAGGACTTACATACTGCCTACCTACTCTAGGATTTGAGGACTCTTTTAAACACTAAAAAAATACTATTTTGACAGTTTTTACAGTGTTTGTCTGACAAAATAAAAGAAATGTCTACTGTCATTTACTTAATAAAAGACTATTTAAGCATCAGGTTTTGTTTATTTTATTATTTTGTCTTTCCAGTTTTCTACAATCTTGACCAAGTTGATCGTAAAACATACTGAACAAAAATGATCAAACTATAATCCTGAATATTTAATTGTTTTATATTTCCAGTGCGTCCTAATTGTTGGTTCAGTCTTTTGTCTTTTTTAAGCCTGATTGTTTGTGATCCTTAAAGGCGCATTAAAGCATCTTAAAGCCAGTAAAACATTTTAAATCTGTTTATGATCCATCTATGGATTTTAGTTCAAGAAAGAGCTCATTTTCCAGTTTAAAAAACAACCTGAAGTTGTTTTGATATGGTTAATCATAATTAACTAATTATGAGATGCATATATTAGACTTATGTGAACATATGTGTGTAAATGTAAATATTTATTTACATAGATATATTTATGCAGATGTTTGCATATAAGTGGATACATGTGGATATGTTTTTCTTATATAGGAATCTTAATACTTTTAATAGACAAGTTGGATTTCAAGTTTAAACCTCTTGCTGCCTTTCTGACACTGGATCACTAAAATATAAATAATGTTTATTTTGAGTTTTATT
>JAOXNZ010000177.1:6305118-6318459 GCA_028566095.1 Kryptolebias brasiliensis | reverse complement strand
TTTAGTTTAAAATATATATATTATTATTATTCAAACAGTTGTGTCAACACAGTTTCCTTATTTATTTCTACCAAAACTAAACAAATAAGGAGTGAATCCTATTAAATAATCTAAAAAAATAAAATCTAATGAATGACAATTTTTAGTTTTTAATAGCTGAAAAGCTAAATGTTTAACTTTAAACATTTTACAGATTTGTTTTGTTGTTCCTGATAATTACTCTAAAGAGCAGCTTTTAAAAACAAACTAAAATCACATTTAAAGTTCTAAATTTTGCACAGTTGTTTTTTCTGTCCAGCAGGGAGCACCAACAAGTTCATTTCTTGACTGTAAACGTAAAACGTCAGAACATGTTTTGTTTATTTGCCTGCAGGAACATTTCACAGCTGTATTTATACACATCCGAGTGTCCTGAGGTGATGAAGCGAGTTTAAAAGTCGAATTCGATGAATTAATTTTGTAAATCTGTCGTCTTCTTCCAGCCTGTTTGAGGTGTTACACCTGCGTGTTTCCGGCCATCTCGCCCATGGATTGTTTGAAGTTTCCTCTGGAGTGTCCTTCAGGGCAGCGCTGCCTCTCCAGTGAGGCAACAGGAAGACGAGGTCGGATCCAGATGTGTGTGTGTGTGTGGGGGGGGGGTGATTATTGTCTCAAAGAAACACCTCCTTGTCCAGGAGATTGTTTTGGAGACAACAATCAGTCCTTTCTAGATCAACTCTTTGTCTTCATTCACAGCCTGATTTGAAATCCTGCGTCTTGTTTTAGCTTCAGTCTGATTTCTTTAAGTGTTCATCCATTCATCCATTCATTCATCCATCCATTCATCTTCTACCTCTTATTTGTGGTTGGGCTGTGGAGGCAACAGGTCCAGGAGAGGAACCCAGACCTCCCTCTCCCCAGAGACACTCTCCAACTCCTCCTGGGGGACCCGAGGAGTTCCCAGACCAGAGAGGATCCATAATCCCTCCAGAGAGTTCTAGATCTGCCCCGAGGTCTCCTCCCAGTGGGACATGCCTGGAAAAGGCCTTCAGGAGGCATCCTAATCAGATACCCGAACCACCCCTGCTGACTCCTTTCGATGAGGAGGAGCAGTGGCTCTACTCCGAGCTCCCCCCGGATGATGGAGCTCCTCACCTTATCTCTAAGGCTGAGTCCGGCCACCTTCATCCAAACCTCATGACCACAGGTGAGGGTTGGAACGTAGGTGGACCAGTAAAAAGAGAGTTTTGTCTTTCAACTAAACTCTTTATTCACCACGACCGATCGGAGCAACTGAAGACGAGGACCTGATCCATCGATCCATCTCCCGCTCCATCCTACCATCACTCGTCAACAAGACTCCCAGATACTTGAACTCCTCCACGTGAGGCAGAGACTCGCCCCCGACCCGGAGGACGCATTCCACCCGTCTTCGATCTTTGATTGTTGCTGCGACAAATCTGAAAACCGTGACTGGTTTTCTCAAAGAAAACGACTCAACAGATCAGAGCTCAGACCCGAGCCGTCTGTCAGCTCCCTAACGGACCTGACATCGTCTAAAAATAACCCACAGAGATTTGTGGGCGTGGCAACAAGTTCACTCTGCCTCATCAGACGGTTAGCTCCCTCTAAATCAGGAGTGTCAAACTCCAGGCCTCAAGGCTCCTCTGTCCTGGAAGTTTTAGGGTTTTCTGCTCCGACACACCTGATTCAAACGGTTTAATCACCTCCTCATCAAATCATTAAGTTCTCCAGCAGCACGTCCTCAAGTCAGTCATTTAAACCAGGCTTTTTAAACAAGAACACATGTAAAACATGCAGGAGAGCCCCTGAGGAACAGAGTTCAACACCTGTGCTCTAAATACTCACAGGTTACGATCTGAGAACCAGAAGAGCAACAATAAGACTCAAACTTCACCAAATGCAGCAAAATAATCTGCCTGTATGGAAGCAAAAACAGGCGACGATCATTTTCAAAGAGCTTAAATTCTAAATTATTCTCAGGTAAATGGAAAAAAAAACTAGAAAAAGTTGCAGATATTAAAGAGGGGAACACAGATCTTCAAACTGTGCCTGATTCTACATCGAGCTCCCACATGGGGCTGTCCCTCCACGAAGAGGTTCTTGTCTGAAGTTTTTCTTACTTTGTCTAAGAAAACTGGAGAGGATATGGCTCCCAGTGTTCGGGGTGTGGCTCTCTCCACTTACTCTCTCTCCTGTTAAAAAAAAGGACCTGATAGCAGCTCCACCTGGACATACGAGCTGAATCAGGGAGGTCCTTTATTTTCTTAAACTGGGAAAAAAAAAAGGATCAGATCGTTCGCCTTCTGTCCTGTTAAAGGAAATGTGATGTGTGTGAATACGTGCACATATGAGGTCCTCCAAAACCTCAGGATGAGTTGGGAGGACTGGCACGTCCACCACAGCCCCAACTCCATCTTAGGGGACTCTCGCCTCCCAAAGCAAGCCCTCCTCTCCCAACTTATTAAAGAAGAGGTTCACTGATAACATTAAAAACAAGCATCGAAAGGTGCCACATAAACCTTAAAACCTGGGAAGGAGGGTCCACGCCGACCACTTCCCCCAGCCATCTGTGGACCCACAAGGACCAAAGAGGACAGTCATTCATTGGAGAGTGGCCTCTGAGATGTAATGTGTGTATGCATCATTGGTTAGGGGTGGGGTTTGCTGTTCAATGTTATGAAAAACCCTGAACATCTGTAACAATTATCGAACGAAAAGAATCATTATTTATTCTCTACATGGACAGTTTAATTAACAGAGTCGTCTGTAACGCCTCCCTGTTCCCACAGGTGTCGTCCAGCTGACGATATACGAGAAAAGCTGCGCCGTTCCTGCCCAGTGTGGCCTGAGTGGACAGAAATACACCTCCGGCGTCTACTTCAACTACACCAACGACTGCTGCGACACAGACCTTTGTAATGGAGCCGGACCGGCTGGTGCCCTCGGCTGGGGAGGAGCGGCGCTCTGCCTGCTGCCCGTCTTCGCCCTCCTCGTGGCCTGAGACCAGGACGCGGCACGATGAAGACCATCGGGAACGAGGGTCGCACCGCCGCCATCGCAGTAGTAATATATTGAGGAGCCAGATGTGTGATCAGCTGTGGAGGGTGCCGTCTTTAAATAATTTCACTACTTCGTGTTTAAGCTGTTAATCACCACAAGGTGACACTAAATACACTCTCTGCATTGATTGGTTTGTACATCTTTTGCCACACAGCAGAAATCTGTTACGGATCATAAATATTCCCACCATTCCTTCCTCTTCGGGCAGGGAATCATGGGATTGTCGAACTGCTCCGCTTCCTTCAGCAGCTGGCCGTGCTGCAAACTTACAGGACAAGAAACGCGACTTGATTTTAAAGTTGATACGCCTAGCAAAGTTTTTTATTCACTCTGCGAAAATTTGAAAAAAGACCTCATAGACCGGGGTTGTTAAACTCAGTAACACAAGACGGCCAAATTTAAAACCTTGGTCCCAGCCATATTGATCAATATTTATTGAAAAAATACATAAATTAACCCTAGTTTTAGATGAAATATGTCAAATCATTCATATAGAAATATCAAATACCTTTTCCTAGTTTCATATTATGAAGAATTTAGAACAAACATACTTTAATGAACAAAGAGTGAACTTAAAAACACATCATTAGCATTCATTTCTTATGCCTTTTTATGATTTTTTTCTTTATTAAAACAGCTAAAAAGCCATCTACAAAAATTTAATCATACAGCTACTAACATTTAACTTTGAAACAAGAAGAAATACATTAAAGGTGACTCGCTGTTACTGTGATGTACATTAACTCAAGTCAGATATCTGATGATGTTTCTTGGCTGCAAGTTTATCAACAAGAGTTTAATCGGTCCCATTTGATGCTCTCTGCTGCTCTTTCCACATCAAAATCAAAGATTACTGAGAAATTAAAGCTTGTTTTCTTGGCTTTAAAGTAACAGGAAGACTAAACAGGCTCAGATTTTGAAGCAAAATGAGAAGCGACAGAGACCAATAAAATTTAAATGTTATCTTGGGGGACCAGAGGAAATGTTACCAGGGGCCAGATCTGGCCCACGGGCCTTGAGTTTGACACGTGTCACACAATCATCTTAAGACTCTGAAAGTAATCGAGCTATTCTTCTTCAGACGTATGTAGACTTAAACACCTCTGAGGACTCAAAACTATTTCTATTTTTGTTGTATCTTAGGTCCTTTTTCTTATCTGTGTGCTTTTATTTTACTACTTGTGCTTGTTTTCTGCATTTACATGCCGCAATATTTACAACTTTTTTGTCTTTTCACCCCCATAAACATTTGTACATGTTGAATAAAAAATAAAAGCACATAATATATGATTAATGGTAGATCATTCACTCTGCCCTACAAAGATGTGTTACAAGGAACTTAAATCATTCATAAATACTCCCTTTATTCAAATCAATAATTTGCAAACAGATCCCTGAAATAGAAAACAAGCGCTCTGTTTGTTAACACCAGAACATCTAAATACCTAATGTGTTTCTGTGGTGAAGCTTTATCTGAAACTATATTCTGGGAAAGAGACAACTTAATAAAAAAGGTTTGTTATTCATTTTAAAAAAACACAAATTCACTATAAACAAGCGTTTTATCATTAATTTATTAATTTTTTTGGCCAACTTCTATCTTCGCAAAATAAAATTCCAATCATGTTTTACACTGAAATGAAAGAAAATTGACAAAAGCTGCATCATTATGTAGAGATTTTTCAATTTTGGCTGCCGTGCTTTTTTACTATAAATTTGATTAAACGTTAAGATTAAAAATCCAAATGTTTCCTTTTTGTTTAAAAAAACCTTTTACCTGCATTGTCCTTATTGTTAATTACAGTCGTTTTGTAAAACTTGTAATAAAGTTTATTTTTAAAGCTAGCTGTGCTGCTATCGCTAGCTTGTACATAAACAGAAAAGAAAAGATTTTATTTTTATTTTGTCCTACAACTTTCCACTTGGACCAAACAGTCAGCACAGACAATTTCTACAAAAAAGTGTGTATTTTAAATTAGTTTATATTATTTTTCGCTAACTTTAAGTTGCTAAACCCCTCCGCCACCATTAGGGGGCGCTGAAGCCCCGGCAGCACTCATTCCCGCGCTAATGCTAATGCTAGCTTGTACATAAACAGAAACCAAAAAAAAATATTTGTCCTAAAACCTTCCACTTAGACCACCAGTCAGCACAGACCACTTTATAAAGGAAAAACAAAGAAATAAGTTTGTTTTAAATTAACTTTCTTATTTCTGTTTATTTTAAGTTGCTATTTCATTTCGCCACCATCAGGGGGCGCTGGAGCCCCGCAGCACCCATCCTCCCGCGCTAATGCTAATTAGCTACAACTAGGAAAAAGACGTCTTTTTAAAAGTATTTTCCTCTACAACTGCGCCAGGTTAGAGTTTTCTCTCGGTTCACTAAAAAAACACAAATATAATTTCAGCTCAGGCGACCGGAAGGAGGTATTTGTAAAAATAAAGAATAAATATATGAACCAGCTAGCGCCGAAGTAGAAAAAGATGCTGCCTTACCGCTGTAGGAAATCCAGTTTTTCAGTCGCCTTTTACACCTCTTGTATTCACTCTGACTCCATCTTTAAACACTTTACAAACAGATAACGCTGAGTCCTTTTCCACTCCATCCATCCAAATCGCAAACAGCTGCTAGCTTTAGCCGCTTAGCCATGGTGCGTTCAGTGACTTGGGAAAAAAAGTGAATTTTAATTGTCAGATCAGCCACTTTTCGCTCGAGTTTTTAGCAACTTTTAACAAGAGATAATTACGGTCAGGAGTCTGCAGTGGATCAGAAACTAAAATGGTTAATTATAAGTATTTGACATGAACTTGACATCACTTGAGTTGTCTGAAAATATCTGTATCTCAGTGTTTGTAAATAAAATAACCTTAGGAGCAGGTGAACAAAATATAACATTTACAGACAGATTTTTAAGAAGATACTTTATTAGGACAGTAAAAAAGTACATATAAGCTCTTCTGTTAGTTTGATTGTCTTCACTGATTATTTAAATCTGCTGGTTTAAAGCCTTTTAACTACATGAACATGAAAAAGTGAAAAGCTAAACATCAGTAACAAGATGCATATGACAAAACGTAATAAAGATTTAGAAAAGTTTAAAGCAATGAAGTGAAGCATCTAACCGTCCAATGAATCTAACACGTTAAAATGACCCCTGAATTCGTATTACGAGTGAAAGAAAATAAATACTACAATTAAAATAAAAATTAATCAGACTCAATCACGTTAAAAACACCAATTATGCATCAATTCAAGTAAAAATATTCTGTTATCAAACGTCGATAAGTTTAAGACTCGGCGAATCTAATATATTCTCTGTGCGCAGCATTTTAAAATCTGTTTAAATTTGCACTTCGGTTTCATTTGTCACCATTCAAGACTCAAACAGCCCGTCTGACGAAGAGTTTATCCTCTTTTACAAACACTAGGTAGCTTTTTTTTTAGACTGGAATCGCAGGAAAAAGGTACAGATCAACAGGATAAACACGGCAGCGGAAGCTCAGAAGAGTTTATTTATAATAATAAAATTAAAATAAAGAAAATGTTTCAGCTAATATTTGTTGATATTTCAGCTGATGAGCCAAACGTTTGAGATGCTTCTGAGTAATTCATGCGTATTATTCTGCAGCTAAAACAGTCTACAAATGTTTCTTTGCCGTTAAATTTCTATAATTTGATTTATTGGAAAAGTTCTCGTTCGGGTTAGAGTACAAAGAAGCAAGCATCACGCGTAACATTTACTGATATTAATATAAAAAGGTAAAAAATAAAAAGGAGTAAAAAATACTTCCATTATAAAACTTCTGAATGCCTTCATTAAACTCCCTCTTATAATTATCACAAGAAGGCTTTTAAAACTTTAAAACAGCCTCCTTATAAGGGCAAAGCTAAATAAACTGAAGCGGATACAGTCAAGCTCATTAATCTGAAATAATCCTTCACGCCTGCTGGAGCAGAAAGGGGAAGCCCGAGTCGAATGAAACAGTTTCCTGTTTAACCGTTTTCAGAGCCGCCTCCGGTTATTTTGGTGCCTCTTTGCGCTCCGAGGTGAGCCGCGTGGAATAAAATAAATGAAAAGGGCTGCGTTCCCTCGGCGAGGAAGCTCGTGTGAAACGTCAAAGTTTGATTTGGTAGTCAGATCTGTGAACGCCGCGTGGCTGGAGGTTTGAATGAGTCATCAGAGGAACGAGGTACTTCCTGCTTTCTGTTTGAAGCGAGGAAACAAAGACGCACCTGTGGGTGGGGTCTGAGAGCACCGTGGCAACGGCTTTAATGTGACTAAAATGAAAGTCACGCCATGAAAACATTTAGTCACATTTACATACATTAGCAGGGATTGTTTGCAGGGTGAATGTCTGCTTTAAAGGTGTGTTGTTTTTTTTTACTTTAGCACGTTTTTTATGAATATGTTCCTAATGTAGCGCCTTGGCTACAGAGGAATAGGCGATGTTGATCTCCTCATCGCTCGGGCAGGTGTCACAGAACTGCTCTTTGGCATACGCTGCGTTCAGGTACCTCCAGATGTTTTTCAGAGACTCCGGGATGGTGAAGTTTCTGTATTTTAAACTCACGACCTGAAAAAGAGGAAGGGGTTTTGAGCAGCACGATCGCGAAGTTATGGTGAAGACGAAGCACGCAGGCGTCGGGGGGTTTACCTTCACGATGTGCAGCTTGGGCAGCAAGTTGCAGTCGGCCAGCGTGAGCTCGGCGCCGTCCAGGAAGGGGCGCGAGGAAACGTCGTCGTCTTTGGAGTCCGGGTCGATCTCGCTGGCAAGCGGGGCGCCGAGGTAGTCGTCCAGCTTCTTCAGAGCCTTCACCAGGCCCGCCTCTAGAGCTGAGCGCAGAGACAAATTCAGAGCAGAAGGCGAGCGGTTGGCGCCGAGCCAGGAAACAAGACGAGCGTTAACAGACGCTTTCTGACGGGGTTCTCCCCGTCCGAGCAGCCGAAAACATCCAGAAACAGCTAAATATCTGGAACTACAGAAACCAAATCATTTCTGAAAACCCAGAGCACCGAATGACAGCTGAAACCGAGTTGTTAAAGCTAAAAGTTAAACACTAGCTAAATGCCAAAAGCAGGTTAATGCTAGTTGAAAGCTAAATGTAGCCAAATGCTAGGTAAAGAGGTATAATTACCAAAATGTTAGTTAAAATGATCAAAATGCTAGCTGGAGCCCAAAAGTTACAAAATACTAACTAAAACACTCGCTAAAAATAGAAAAGATGATCAGCTAATAGTAGCAAAAAGCTGGGTAAAAGCTAAATGCAGCAAAATGTAGCAAGAGGCTAATTAAATGCTAAAAGTAGCAAAAGGCTAGGTAATTGCAGCAAAAGGTAAAAGTAGCAAAAGGCTTGCTAAACGCAAAAAGTAACAAAATGCTAAAAGTAGAAAAAGATCAGCTAATAATAGCAAAAAGCTACAGGTAAAAGCTTAAATTAGCAGAACAGTAGCCAAAAGTAGCATAAGAAGACAAAAATAAAGCAGGTATCCTGAATCAGATTTCAACAATTCTTTTTTTAAAGAAATTGAAGAGATCTCCGTGTTTTTCTATGGGGAAAATCTTTGCAAAACAAAATTAAACATTTTGAAAAGTATAAAAGTAACAAAAACCAAAGGTCACAGCAGCCATCTGCTGAACGAGCCGAACGTTTTGATGTATGAACGGCTAAAGTAGAACAAAGTGCGCAGATATAGTTAGATCTAAACGTACAGACAGAAAGCTGAACCGCGCGGTTCTAAACACATGAAACGAGTAAAGCAGAACGTTTGGTCCCAGCATCAATGCTACCACTGATGTTTCTGCCGACTGACCTTCATTTGCCTGAGGGTTTGAGTTCTTGATGTAAGCAGAGAACTTGGCGAAGATGTTCACGCCGGCGGTGTTGGACTCTGGATTTCTAGCAGCCAGACACGGGTATCTGAGCGACAAACAGACGGCTGATTACATATCAAACAAACAGAAGCCGTAAAAAGATCTGTTAATTAATGACACAAAAACTGTGGGAAAACCTGCCAATCGGTTGGTCTACTGAATGTAAAAAGACAAAAGATTCAAGCAAGGCTTTTTAAAACGCGACGCCACATAAAATGCTTGCAAGAATTGGAAAATAAGTTAGTAAATTTTAATTTTTTTTTCTTTCTTCGAATGTTTGTAAAATACTTGTTCAAGTGTTTAAAGATGAATTTCAGATGAAAAATTTCAATTTACCAATAAAAAAAAAGGGCAAATCCAGTTTCTGCTTCAGTAAGAAATATTTCAGTTTAAAAAGCCAAAACAAAATGGATCTGAGAGCTGATGGAGCTTACGTCGGAGGGCAGAGGGTGTTCTCCAGGAACTCCTCGATCTTGTTCGTGTCGGTTTTCACCTCGCCGTCGTACAGCAGGAAGGGAGGCTGAGCACCCGGAGCCAGGTCCTTCAACACGTCCGGTTTCCTGCAGGGAGGACAAAAAAAAAAAACTAAATAGATGCTAGAAGCACTCAGAGAGCTCAAACCTCCACAACGTGATTAACAAATAGTTCAACTCGGATCATGATCTGGCTCAACACCAGAATTTAATTCATAGTTTTTTGTTTCAACCCCAACATTTCCTGTTCGTTTTTTGGGGGTTTTTTTGCTGACAGATAAACAAACCGGAAAAAGAACCTCCTTGGCAGAGGAAACAAAAGGGTCACATGTAGGAGCAGAGACCAGTTTCTAACATAGGGGTTACCTGTGACCTCTGACCCCACGAACCTTGAAATCAACAGTGATCACCCTTGACCTAAAAGGTGTCCAGCTGTGGATTTTAACGTTCCTGTTATACAGCTGCAGAGTTAGAGCACGGGCTGATCTGTGACCTTTGACCTTTGACCGGATCACCACCAAAATATCTAATCCCTTCTTCCTTGTACCATGTTTGACGTGTCATGAAAATCCATTACTGACTTTTAGAGTAATCTTGTCCGCAGACAGGCAGGCAGACAGGCAGGCAGGCAGGCAGGCAGGCAGGCAGGCAGGCAGGCAGGCAGGCAGGCAGGCAGGCAGGCAGGCAGACAGGCAGACAGACAGGCAGGCAAATCACTGGAGGAAATCACTCAGTTATGCAGCTAAAACAGCCTGAAGTTTCGACACCTTCAATGTGAATAAAATGTCAAGTGTTTTCACATCACACTTCATCTGGTAGACTTAGTTGTGCAGGGCTGCAAGAGGAAAAAAACAAAACAAAACACGAAACCACAAAAACACGTGCATGGCGGCGAGTTCTTACTTCTTCATGTCCACGGTGGTAACGTCAAACACGACTCCTTTCAGCCACAGAACCATGAAGAGACGCTGAGAGAACGGACAGTTGCCGAGGGTCTGACCGTCACTCCCTGCCTGTGGAGGAAAAATAAATAAATAAACACAAAGAGTATGTGTTGTAGATGACGCTCTAATATCACCACACCAGGTTTTAGCTCATTATCTGTAAACTTAGAGGCATTTTTGTGTTGGCAAAGGTTGAAACGCTGCCGCAGCCATCTTGAATCCAATGATTCATTTGAGAGTTTCATTAAAATCTTTCCACTGGTTCATGAGATATTTTGCTACAGACAAACAAACACACCGACCCCTTCACCTTCGGGGGAAATAATGGGCTGCAACTAAAATCTTTACCAACACCGTGGGTTTACTGACAGATTTAAGGCCCCCGGACATCGGTGTGCACACAAGACCTCCCTGCACCAGTTCTAACACCAACCGGGCCTCCTGTAGGTCTCAGTTTTCAGAAAGGCAGGACTTAGTTTCCACTTATGCTTGCGATTGTTACGAACAGGATGTGATGGTGCAGCAGGATGTGTGAGCTCTGTGATAACGTTGTTCTTCTGGTACCGCTGCCGCTGCGCCGTCAGGGCTGGGACGAGGACCCCGACTGTCGAGTTTCTGATCTCGTTTGTCTTTGAGAGAATGACAGAGCGGCTTCAGACGCAGGTGGAACGTCCATCTTGGGTAGTCGAGTTCAAATACATCAAAGGACTGCTTATGAATCGTTGACACAAAAGTATTACCAGGAGGCTGGGCGCAGCTTCTGCAGCTGTTGAACCGCACCTCACTAGTATTGAATAACCTGAGCCAACGAGAAAAACTCTGGATTTACCGGTTGGCCCGGTCCTCACACTCCTGAATAGATCTCAATAACGCCAACAAATCAGACCAGATCAATTACAGAATAACCCGGGTTAATGAGCCGAACGCTCGCACTGAATCAGGACTCACAAGTCTGAGGTTTCAATTAACCCGGACTCCACGTGTCCTCTGGCAGACTGCTGCAAAGTCCACGAGTCGGCGGACAGCTGAAGAAACAGCTGAATCCCTGAAAAATTAAGCGGACTAAATAACAAATAAACAGAACCTGCAAAACTAAACTACATACCAGCACGGGGGACGCTTCGGACCAATCAGAACATTTTAAAGCTCTCCTCATCATCATTTAGTTTGTAAACAAGAGCTTGGTTTAATAATCAGCTGCACAACTAATTAATTTATGCAGTTTTTGAAGACGTTCTTTAGTAATTATAGGCCTAGTCTTCCTTGAAGGAATGCATATCACCCGCTGCCCTTTATGCCAGAGTTTTAGACTGAGATCATCTCATGATGACAAATGACAGAGTTATAGTTGTTTTGTTCAAACCATTAAAAAAAATAAAAACTTAAGTGAAATCTCAGGCAATGTTGCAAGACTCTCAGCTACTACCACATCAAATTTTAGCACAATATCTGTAAAACCGACTGAGTTACAGCCATCTTTGTGTTGGCTGGAGCAGCCATCTTGATTTGGGTTGGCTCCAACAACAGAATACATCCAGCTGTTTGTGGGATATTTTGCTAAAAGACAAACAGGGTCTAATGCAAACAGCACTCAGGACATGGCTTAGGGATCAGTCTCGGATACTACCATGCCAAGTTTTAGCTCGATTTCTGTAAAAATTGACCAAATTACAGCCATTTTGTGTGTGTTATTTATTTTTTTAGATTATGCTGCAACTTGAATTGAGTGAATCAGCTGTAGATGTGCATTAAATCATCCCTTTCTGAGCGTTTCAGTAAAAATCGTCCAGTGGTTGGTGAGATATTTTGCAGACACTGCAGAGGAGCACACTTCAGAGACATGAAAACACTGCTGTTCGCTTTGCCTTCAGGTGATAAAAACAAGAAAGTGCGGCTCTTTAGTCAGGACTGGAGCTGCTGAAAACATGTTAACAAAAAGCATCATGGCCGGAAGTCATATGAGCCAATTCTTCTGCAGTAATCTGATTTATTTCCGCCTGCAGCCTGTGAGAAACTTTAGTTTCAGGGAGTGACCTCTGAAAGCAGGACTTTAGAGAAGTCACAGCATCTTTTCACGCCTGAAAAAGAGGGAAAAAAAGAAGTGCAGGGCGGCTCGCATGCTCACACAGAGGACTCATTATGTGACAGACTTATTTTACATACAGCAGCGTGTTTTTGGCTCAATAAAACAGGATTAAACCGCCCGGTTCATTTACTAAATATAGATTAAAGTCGGCTGCTCCTTCTCCTAATGTGCATTTAATCAGATTACAGTGGTTAATAAGCCCGGTGGGTCCGTGAATGACACGAATCTTGTAACGCAGTCGATGAAAGCAGTTTTAAATGAGAGGTTTTTAATCTTTATTTCGTCTTTCTTTCTCTCGCTCGGTTTGCTCACCTTCACGAAAAGTTCGATCTTGGGCTGCTTTTCCTGGTCCATGTTCGCCGAAAGCCTTTGCGAGGTGGAGGAGAGACACAAAGTTGTGAGGATAACAAACAAACAAACAAATAAACAAATAAAAGAAAAAACTGGAGCTGAACGTTTGAAACGAGAAGCTAACTGACAGCAGCTGCGCGCGCAGCCCAGCCCATCTTCCGCTTCGAGTTTAAACCGACAAAACTTGAACCCCTCGCGACCACCGGAAGCGCGCCGAAAAGCTCTTAAAAGTTTTTTTAAAGTGCTTATTTTGTAAAACTTAGAAGCTTTAACCTCACCTCTCCTCACAGCGCTGAAGGTTTCGTCCCGCTGGTTTCTCTCCTCCTCGCGGTTCGGCTGCCTGAAGCTACACTTTCATCATCATCATCATCATCATCATCATCATCATCACCATCACCATGACAGCAGCGCCTCCATTTCCTGGTGTCGAAGAAGAAGAAGAAATCAGAGGCTTGTGTTAGCATCAGCAAAGCTAGCCACGTTTTAGTAATTATAGCCCGAAAGGCGGACGATAATGTTTTTGCCCGCATATGTGTTAGCAAAAAATACAC
>JAOXNZ010000177.1:6277750-6293073 GCA_028566095.1 Kryptolebias brasiliensis | reverse complement strand
ATTTACTGAATTTTCTCTAATAACTGAAACTGTTAGGTTTCTATAAAAGACAAGCCTTAAACTTTTCATTTTTTCATCGTCCTCAGAATGGATGTTTTTGCTGAAGGATCGATTTTAACGCTTCAGATTTCCGAGGAAGACGCTGCTGAACGGCTGGAAGTTCAAACAGGTTTGTGTTTTTTTTTTTATTATCTTTGTCTTAAAAATATCATTCTGTCGCATAAGATTTTATTCACATTTTGCAGAAACCTGGACAAGAGAGCCGCTGCAATGAGCCCAAATCTAAATATTAATTTCCATGTTGTCTTTGGTTGAAGCTGCAGAGCTACATGTTGGAGACTGAGTTAGGACCTGATAAACAATAAAAACCTAAAACTTATTCTAAAACAGCCAGTTCAAACAGGTGAGATGTGGTCTTATTGGTAATTTGCAGGAACTGAAAGCAAAAGACTCTTACAGGAGTCTAATTTAAAATTCAATAATAATAATAATAATAATATCTTTCTCAAAGCCAAAGAAGTTTCACCAAATGGGCTCTAAAATGGAAGAAACCAGAACAGCAACTGAGCAGCTGGGATAAATGTTGTTTTTTTTTTTATGTGAGACAAACAAAGGTTGAAGTGACCAAAGATTAATGTTTCTGTTCTTCTTTGCTGCTTTAGGATCAGAACATCTGGTGCGATTTATGATTTTAAATCATCTCACCTCAGAGTCGATATGAAGTCTACATTTAAGCACAAAACCTCAGGACGGAGCCTCTTAAATATATGTCTTATTTGGTTTTTGGACAGACAGAGACAATAAAAAGAGGTTAAATGAATCTTTTACTTTCAAGAAATAAATGAAAGTCAGTCCTGTTAATAAGAGACACTCGGCCATCAGTTTCATCAACTTTAACTGCTTCTGTTTTTCTCTTGTTTTTTTTCGTTCTGCTTTAAAATGTTGTGAAATTTAACCTTCAGGTAAAAACCTGTCTGCCTCCACGTTTCGTTTCGGGGCGTTTAAAATGTGGAAAGTCTTGTTTTTCTGCTGAAGTGCTCCTGGAAAAACAAGAAAGAGTTTCACAAAGATTCCTTCTTTTTTTTTTTTTCATTTTGTAATTTTATTTTAATTATAGCCACTTGTAAAGAAATTACAAGGATAAATACATTTTGATTTAAAACAACAACATCATGAAAGACCTTTGAGCTCAACGTTTCTCTGAAACGTCCCATTGATCAACTTCCATGACTCTTTTCATGACTTCCGCTGACTTTAAACATCACATCTGACAGAAGAACGCCTCATTATGTAAAGACGTTTCTTCATTTAACTCTTCACGGGACAAATAAAACGCTAAAGGCAGCTGATTGTTGTTGTGATGTGTTACAAAATGCTGGCCCACGCGGAGGCCAGGACGGCTGCACCCACAGCAGAGGTGAAGGTCAGCCTGGCAGCTGGAGCGCCGGCGGTGAGCGTGACCGGGTTGCAGTTGTCGGCCGTGCAGCAGGTGATGTTGCTGTTGTAGGTCACGCCCAGCAGGGTGCTGGAGGAGACGGCGCCGCAGCCCGAGCTGTTGTCCCTGCAGCCCTGGAGGTTGAAGCCCACAAAGTCTGGGAGGGAAGGGAAAGCTGTGGAGAAGCAGAGGAGTTAGACGAACCGGCTCGGAGGCAGGAAACTCCCTCGACGTGATGGGAGGCCTGGCAGACATTAAAGTAATTAAGGTGTCTTTAATTTTTCCTTGTGTTGTAATGTTTTTGTCTTTTCTGGAGGACACTCACTGGCTCTAGCCGTGTAACAGACGCTGGCGTTCGTCGGGCAGGTCTCGTTAGTCGGGTTCAGACATTTGCCAAACAGGTTAAAGGAGCACTTGTTGCAGCTCAGGGCCTCCGCTGAAACAGACACATGGAAACACACAGATGTCGTCAGAAGAGTTAGCTTCACCCATTCAACCAGACTAAAAGTAAAACTGGAATAAATCACAAAGGCTTTACATCAAAACGATGCTTTTATCGATACAGTAAAAGGCTTAACGACTTAAACAATCTGTATCTGAGGCCTTCGCTCTCGTCCAGTTGTGCTGAAACTAACTGCGTTGAACTTTCCGGTCCACCACGATCTGCTCTGTGGCGCCACCGAAAGCTATTCGAGCTCAACAAACACCCCAGCTGAAACCCGAAGGCCGCCACACAGGTTTTCAAAAAAATAAAGCAATAAACTTGATTAGGATGGAAGAATCTTAAAGGATGTTCGGTGCATTACTGAATAAAAGGTTGTTTTTCACCTGATTTGCTTCATAAGATGCACATTTTTGCAAAGAAAACACGAAGAATAGCCACTCCTGGCAAAAAAATAAAAATGGGGTTTTACTTCTTTTTTATTTTATCAACCTCTAAAACGCCACAGACCCGGTTCAGTTCAGGTCAAAAACACAAACCACTTCAGCTGAAGATCACTGGTCGTGCTGACCAACTTCTACCAACAAGTTTTGATTTCATTTAGTTTCATTTTAAGCACCAAACCCACATGGTGTAAACTGAATGGTGCCACACTTCCCAGAGGGCAACAGAAACTAGTTATCACCAAGAGTCTTGTGTGGAAAACCTCCAATTACCACCAGTTAAAGAATAAAAAGTTCAAATTGCTTTCCATTGGATTGCATTTTTAAATATACATTTTTATCCTGCAAGGAAAGATTAACTCTTCTATTCATCTAAATAGTAAATATCTCTAGTTTTGAGCTGTTCTTACCCAGAGCCAACGATGCAACGGCTGCAACCACAGCGAAAAAGACCTTGTTCATCCTTGTTTGTTGGTGTGGTTCTCGGCTCAAAGACAGAAAGTTCTTCCACGTTTCGCAGCTCCTTTTTTCTTCCAGGTGATCTTTGCAAGAGGTCAGAAGTGACTGGCCTTCAGGTGGGAGCAGAGCTTTATACGAGCTGAAGGGTGGAGACGGGACGGACCGGAGAGGTTTTTCAGGTCTTTTGTGAAACTATGTGGGGGGGGGGTTTAGAAACTCAGACCAGGATTGTTGTGGACATTTTAGGGCTGACTATGTGAGGGAACAAAAAAGAACAAAGTAACTGAGTTTGTTGTTCAGGTACATTTAGTTTCTCACCACAGTTTGGTCCAAAAAGAGTCTTTTTATCGATGCTTTCTGTTAACTCAACCAAAAATATGAAGTCATTGTGTCATTTTTACTTAAACTTTGTTCATTTTGCAGCATATTCTGCATAAACAAGCTCTGCAGTTATTGAGCTACACTGTTAAGACTTTTTATAATATTTAACAATGACCTGTTATTTACCAGCCAGCCAATAAAGATTAGTATTTACTCATTTCAGCTGTTATATTAGCATTAATGCTTCTAGCATCAGTGATATTAGAGTAGATTTCTTCTTACCAATCATGGTTACCATGTTTTCTTTAATATGGTGGACGACGGCTTTAAAATTAAGACGGGAAACCATCCTAAATGTTTATTAAAATTATCTTAACAAACAGTGAAACCTGAAATATTAGAAGAGCTAATTCTTAAGTGAACCATCATCTAAAAACACCTTTATTTTTGGCCAACTTTCACGTCACATATAGATCTATTTATAGAGTATATTCACACCAATTAGTGGTGAATATATATATATATATAAATAAAACCACTTGGGGTTCTTTATATACAAATTTGGGGCTAATTCAAGCAAACAAAACAAAACAAAGCAAATGTTACGTGTTTAAATATGGTTACGTGACTGCCAGTAGCTGTAAACAAAGGTGGGTATGTTTCCTCATACGTCATGTTCCTGACATTACCCAGAAACGCGCACCAATTGGTCTGTCGCCAATGTGACAACGGTTCAAAATATGTCTGCTACACGAACCGTCAAGGTTGAGGAAGGCTGCTCGCTTCCAAAAAACGCTTTTCTTTGTTCGCCTATAGAGCAAAGAAAAACCAACCCAGCAGTTTCTATGAGCTCCTTTCGGTGGTCAGCTGAGGCTCATACCAGAAATCAATGAGAAACCAGCTTTTATTTGCCAACTGGACGAACTCGCCTCACTAATTTCCCTTATTGTGAAGCATCTGCATTACCAAGAACAAACCCTGGAGCATATCTGCTTCGTTCTTAGAAGAGGAATGTTGCTTATCTTGAAACGCTGAACCACGGCCTCAGGCTGGAAGGCTGTCAGATGTTCCGGTGATGCAGACATTCTTTCTTGGTAAATTGAAATTGTTGCACCTTTTCTGTTTCGGGAAGGCTCATTATCGCCATCAAAACGGTTTTAAATCAGTGACAGAGCGATGGTAAATGGTAAATGGCTTGCACTTGTATAGCGCTTTATCTAGTCCAAGGACCCCAAAGCGCTTTACACTAATTTACACTTTACACTAGTTATTCACCCATTCATCCTCACATTCACACACTGATGGCAGTGAGCTACATTGTAGCCACAGCTGCCCTGGGACAAGCTGACAGAAGTGAGGCTGCCGTTACACCGGCGCCACCGAGGCCTCTGACCACCACCAGTAGGCGAGGCAGGTGAAGTGTCTTGCTCAAGGACACAACAGCTGAGACGGACGGAGCAGGGGCTCGAACCCTAAACCCTCCGGTAACCACTACGTCTTCCGCCCCACCAAGAGCAATGAAACAACCTCAACAAATATGTTCTTACTGGGATCTTGATACCATCAAACAAACTGTTTGCTCCTATTAATCCACCATTTCAAGACTGTTTTCCAGGAGACAGTAAAGTAAACAGAGGCCAACTGGTCCAGAGAGTTCATCTCTTTCTTGACATCAAATGTTTGTTTTTTTTGTAGTCTCAGTTTGAAGGCAACATTAGCACATTTTTACGTTCCTAACACCAGCCGGTCGAGGCAGATGGCCGCCCATCCTGAGCCTGGTTCTGGTTCTGTTAAAAGGGAGTCTTTCCTTTCCACTGTCTCCACCGTGCTGCTCAGGATGGAGTGAGGTTCGACACGATCTGCTGCCTTCCATACATACGTAACGTTCACCGATAGGCATTTTAAAAAGTATGTGAATGTCTTTGTACAATAAGTTGAACTAAACTGAGTGTCAAAGGGAATATTTCCCTCTCCAGCATCACTACTTGCTGCTTGTTTTGGTGTCTCAGGTCCAAACTGCACCACCTTTTCATTCAGTAAATCTGAGAAGTTGGAAACTTCATTTCCTTCGCAGCAGCTTGTCATTGTTGAGAACCGCCGCTCTACGTCACGCTTCTTCAGACGGAAGCAAATAACAGAACTGGTTTCAAATATTTACAGAGATTTTCTTTATTTAGTTAAAGTTGGTTTTATTAAGGCACGAAGAATTCAGGAAGATAAATACATTTCGGGAAACAGTAAACAGCCTTTGAAAGTAAAAAAAAAAAGAGACTTCATGAAAGATTTACAAGCTCAATGTTTACATGAAACATTCCATTGGTTGACCTTCATGATTTCAGCTTAACTGATGTGATTATACCTTTAAAATTGTGGGGTTTTTTCTCCTCAAAGATTTATTTGGAATATGGCTTTTACATGTCAATAAACTCATCATGGCAGAAACTGATTTCAGGAGGTTATGAGTTTTGGACGTTCATTACAGCATGCTTCCCCACACGGAGGCCAGGATGGCCACGCCAGCAGCGGCGCTGAAGGCCATCTTGGTGGCTGGAGCATCGGAGGTGATGGTGACAGGGTTGCACCTGTCGGATGAGCAGCAGGTAATGTTGGTTGTGTAGGTCACGCCCAGCAGAGTGCCGTTAGTGGTGGAGTTACAGCCTGTGGTGACCTCGTTGCAGCCCTGAGAGTTGAAACCCGTGAAGGAAGAGATGGATGGGAAAGCTGTGGAGATACGGTTCAGTTAGTTCGTTCAGAAAGTAATAATAACAATTATTGTTACTGTATGTGTTGCTTTTGTTCTTTTTGTTCCTTCAGTTCATCCTTTGTAACGACTGAAACGTCCAAAACCGGAAACACCTGATTGGCAAGCTGATTAATTTTTATTGTTTCTTTTTATACTTTGGAATGTAGTTTAGAAAGGAATAATGTTCCACTGACTCATAGCTCCAGAGGAGGATATATACAGTTACGCCCAAATGATTCAGACGTCACTATGATCTGTTTAATTAAAAAAAGTAAAACAAGAAAGTCCACTCCCGTGTGCTGGCGTGGCAGCTGTGGACAATGGGGTGTATTAACTGACCAACATGTGATTTAAGTGATTCATCGTCGCCTCTGCGCTTACGCACTTCATCAGGAAACAAGATGTGAGGTTTAAATCCAGTAAAAAGGACTTACTTGCTCTTCCGGTGAAACAGACGCTGGTGTTGGTGCTGCAGGTCACGTTATTTGCATTTAGGCAAAAGCCAAACACACCGACGGTGCACTTGTTGCAGACCAGGGACTCGACTGAAAGAGACACATAAAAGTTCAAGAGATCAAAATCAAAAATGTTTGGTTCCTGAGCTCAAGCTGAAGAAAAACCACAACTATCCGAGAAAGCTGACTCAGCCAACCTAGAGTTAAGCTGAGAAAAGTTCAATCAAAGAGAAAAGGCCTTGTAGACGTTTGCTTTATGTTTTTATGATTATGGCTTGAGACATAATGGTTTGGCACGCTTCCATTCAGTCAATACGTGTCTGGCATCTTTCGCCTCCAACCAACTGGTTTGGCCTGGTGCTGAATGTTCACAGCTTCACAAAACCGGAAATTTCTGTTCCTCCACACCCTGAACTTTAAAACATCCCGAAGCATGGTACGCTGACTGGGACACAATGCAGCTGTTATATTCACTGCTTAATAAGACACGGCTCTGAGTCAAGCTTTATAAGTAGGTTTATAAAATAGGTTTCCGTCTGATTTAGGGATAAAAATGCCAGCTAGCTTTAGTTTTTGAAACACAGATATGCTAACAAAAAACAGCCTACTGGCCTTTTATTCTCCAATCTGCTGCAGACTCAGTTCAGTGAAGATGAGACTTCATTTATGGCCAGAAATCAGCATCACTCTGGGTTTTATTCAGATCAAGCAGCAACAGTTTTTCATCCCTTTTGTCTGGAAAAGTCGTCATGAACGACGCTGTTGGTATTCTGAGCAACTATTTCCAGTAAATACAGTAAAACGCTGAATTGACCCTCCTGAAGCCCTCAAAGGAGAGAGAGGTGGAGAAACTCTTGACCCGAAGGCCTCGGGAGGGTTAAAGAAAAGTGCCACACTTTCTTTTTCACCAGCTGACATCTAAAAATCTCAGCTGACTAAAATTAGAACCAGAAATCTTGTTGGGATATTCCCAATCCTAGTGAATATTATTCAAAATGCTGCTTTAACTCACACCCATTTCTGAAAGCTAATTTTTTGAGCATGAAAACAAATTTCTCGTGTTTAGTTATCTAAATCAAGTTCAAACGTCAAAAATTGTTTCTCGTCCCACTTTTAACCAAAGCACCTTATTGTCAGGCAACAAATGGAGAACATCTGATTGATGCAAAGTTATTCTTACCTGCAACCAGGGATGCAATAGCTGCAAGGACGACGAAAAGGAACTTTCCCATTTCTGCTGGTTGGTTCAGTTCTTGGTTTTGGCTCGAAGGTAAAAGTTTCCACTCAAGGCTTGAAGCACCTCGTCTCCCAGGTGTTTGGATGTCAGAACTGATGAGGTCGTTGATGGAGACACTTATTTATACGATGAAGGGTGGAGAAAGAATGTACATCATGTGTTTTGTAAGTCTTTTGTGTTTCGCACAAGGAGTGGTGGAGGAGGGCGGTGAGTCTGATGGGCACTCAGCCAAGGAGGATGATCATACCAATAAAAATGATGAAAATGTGCCAAGGAGCTCAACCAGCTGTTCAGCTGGAACTGAGTTTTTTCACTCACAGAACAATCTGTTTTATCAGCTGTTTGAAGCACCAAAATATTGGTGGGGTTTTTTTTTTTGCCAAAAGTCAAACAACATAGAAGTTTTACAGAAGCTCAAGAGTTTGCTTCAATCAATCCATTAATCAATTGGGAAACGATGTTAAATATGGATGTATTTCAGCTCTGGGAGTCAAATTATGGAACAGTTTGAGGAAACAGTGTTTGGGTTTCAAACTGATGTTAAATCTAAGCTGTTTATGGTTATAGGAAGTGGTTTTTATGTGAGGGTTGGGATGCGTTTGAGATCATGGAGTCTGAGTTAGTTTTTTTATTTTTTATTTTTAATCGTCTCAGAGGTTTTCCGTGTGATTTATGAGTTTGACCCGGGTGTGGATAAGCTTTTCATACAGCAAGGGGAACTACAGCTGATAAAAACAAACACAAGCCAAGCAGCCAATAAAGTTAAAACAGGAATGATTTAAATACATATAAAAACATTGAAGGATCTGAGTTGTGAAGTAGTGCCAACGATCTCTCTGACTAAATAAAAACAATGAAAAAGGAGTCAGGAAATCTGTTATTGAGTGTTTCCATGAAGTGATGTCAGCTGCCTGAGAAGCCTTTTCCTTTAAGAGGCCACTCACAAAGCAAATCTATTTACTTTTGAATTTAATGCTTTGTTCCAAGAATATATGACAAACATGTCCTTCGTGAAAGCGTTACGTCTTCAGTGTTCTTGTCTTTTATGGTATTAGTCAGCAGTCAGGATTGCTTCAAAGTTGCTGAACCAGCTGATCTTTGTGTCAACTAGTCCTAGATTATTTAACCTCCTAGGACCTGGCGTCCACATATGTAGACATCACATTTTGCTTAGCGTTCCTTGATTCCCATCAGGTCCCAATCAGCCCAAACAGCAAAGAGAAATTAAAAATGCATGGCATGCAAGAGTTCGGGTCTTAGGAGGTTAATATGACTTATTGGGACTTTATTGTGATTTTATTGTGATCACTGGTTCCAATAATTACTGTAATTATCACCAATGCTGCCTCTGACGGCAGAGAGCTTGTGGTGTAATTAAATACATACTCCGTTTCAAAATACAATCTCATAATATAGTGACGTTTTCTCCCTGAATAGTATAAAATGTAGCTTCGGATTTATTTTATTTAGATGTTAAATGACCATTTACCTGAATCAAGTTATTCCAATTTGTCGTTAAGCCAAATCAGGCAACTCCTGGCTGCGATCGACAGTTAGTGCAGTGGAAAATTTGCAGTGTTATTTATAGCGTCTACTCCCAATTATTGTTGTTTTACTGTTATCTTAAGCTATAACGGACCTTGGTCCTCCCTCAAAAAGTGGTTGAAAAGTTCGTCCAGAAAAGCAGAGATGAAAACAGCAGAGTCAAAAAGTCACTGCAGTCCAGGGTTCGTTTAAGCAGTTTTTATTTGTCTTTGTTGCCTTGCAGTACAGACACAATGACTGAAGAGTTACAATCATAAAACTTATAAAGCCAGGGCACACGGAAGGTCCGATGCAGGTTTAACAGGACTTTAACTCTGCTCTCCTGCAGACAGGCAGAGTTAAACGCCGTGGAGGGTCCCTGGAGGTGTCCATTTCAAGCCCCTTGGACACTTTGAGGTGGAATCAGACAGGACATCCCAGGCAGTAGGTTGGGGATCTCCAGGACAGGAAGTGTTGGAGCCCTGAGCAAAGGTGGGGTGACGGCATGAAGCTGAGGTCAGACTGAGGGATGGAGACCGGGGGTGGAGGATGGCTCAGGCTGGGGCAGGTGGTGGTGTTGTGGTTTCCAATGCATGGACAAAATAAGCTGCTACATCGTTGTTTCTCAAAAATCTGCATTTTTCAAGTCTGCACAGAAACATCCATCCATTTAAAAGTTCATTTTGAAGCTTTTGGGATTTGTCATTGTGTCTCCCTTTAACAGGACGGGTCACGTCTATCATCAGGTGCGGGTTTTTAGACCTGGGTATTTGTCTTGGAGGTTTTCTGTCTGAGATTTCCCGTTCAGGTGTCAAAATACAGCTCTGCTGCTCCGGAGACGGCTTGGAGACGCGGACGCTGATTCTGTGACTATTTTGAGGTAAAAGTCGTCGCACAAAGTTTCTGAACACGTTTGAAACTCAAGCGACAGGACTGCGCGCCTCTGCGACTCATGCGAGGAGCACCGTGATCGTCGCGAGACACTCTGAAGACTTCCTGTTCGCCGACTGGTCGCAGCCCAGTGAGACACCACCTTTACACTTCCTGTCTACGTCTGGACGACTTTCAGTGAAATTCTCAGAAAGTAATCATTGGGTGTACAAACCAATTCAAGATGGCCGCCAAGCTAATTGACCTTAGCAAACATACAAACTGTGGTAACGGTTGTAACTGAGAGTCATCCCAATAATGCCTTATTTAAATCCTATTATTTTTACATCTAAGTGGATTACTGTTAATATTCAGGTTGTGGAGTTTAATATTGCTGGTCTTGTTTGACCCCCAAAAAACTACTCCAAACCATAGAGATGTTTCAAAAATAGTTCCTTTCTTTAGTTATACTTTGTTTTGTCCAATAAGACACTATGGACTTATAAGAAAAATGCAATTTAATCAAAGAAAGACAAATATTTAAGCTCTCGATGTTCCTATTGATCAACTTCCTGTGAGCTTATCTGACTGCAGAGTTAGTATGTAGCTGATTATATTGATTTCATTAAAAGATGTATTATGGATATACCTTTTGATTTTGCAGAGACATTGTTTTGTTTACTCCTAATTGGAACAAATGTATTTCAGGAGAAGCAAAAAGCAGTGAATCCCACAAAATGCTTCCCCACGCGGAGGCCAGGAGAGGTCATCTTGGTGGATGGAGTGCCGCTGGTGCTCGTGACGCTGTTGCACCTGTCTGAAGAGCAGCAGGTGAGGTTGCTTTGACAGGAGACAGACAGCGGCGTCCACGTGGCGCTTACACTGCAGCCGGTGGTGCTGTCCTCGCAGCCATGAAGACTGAAGTTCCTAAAGCTTGTCAGGGATGGGGAAGCTGTGGAGAAATGGTGAAGTTGGGTTGTTGAGTTCAGAAGATAAACATAACTTGTACTTTTTATCACCTATGGTGATACTGGTATTAATGGGCTTCATTATCAGATTTTCTTCTGTTGTTCTTACGAACGTTCCTTATTTTTGTCACTTCTTTTGTTTCCTCTTTTCTCTCAACAGTTCACCACTAAATTCCTCCAAACTGGAAATACCTGATTGACAACCTGCATTAACGTTAACAGTTCCCTTTTAGTGTTCACACATGACAGAATGTAAAGGCGTAGACTTCTACTGCTGTGCAGCTCTGGGGGAGCAGAATTTACACAAACACCCAAAGGACTACTTTAGAAGTCCATTAAAGCTCACCGGCTGTTCTTCATAAACACGCCCACAACAACTTCTGACCAATCACACAACACTTGGCGCAAACCCCTGTGTGAAAAACTTCGGCCTGGACCTTGTGTCGAGAGGGGACACCGCTATGGGAACAAAAATCACACAATTTTCCTGTCACGAGACCATGTGACTGAGAGCCAACTTTGTGACTTCTCATGGAGGATGGAAAGGCCTTTACTGAGTCTCCCAGAAATCAGAGCGCCAAGGCCGCCTTCGGCGGCCACCCATACGCACCCGACCAATATGGCCCCTTCCTGCAGGTGGTGGGCCCACAGGAAGGCAAACTCCTTTAACCCATTTGAACTGAGCCCAACTGGGCCTCATGGGTACCAGACGCTCGCCGCCGAGCCCCTTCTCCAGGCCTAGCTCCAGGGTGGATCCCCAGTAACCCACAATCAGGCAAGGGACATTGAGTTTCTTGCTGTCTTCTGTTCTTATTTATTTTTTTAATCGCTCTTTGTCTCCCCTGTCACCTAGGACCAATCTGCCTAGGGAGACCCTACTGAGTGCAATGGCCCCCTACAGCATAGCTCCCAGGATCATTTAGGCACCAAAACGCCTCCACCACGATGGACAGGACTCAGCTAGCTCCTACACCTCAAGGATAAAGGACACTCTTTTAAAGACCAAACTGTTCACATTTTGGACTGAGAAGACAGATGGTTTGAGAGGGGGCGAAGGAAGACATCTATGTCAAACAAGTGAAACCAGCTTTAAACAGAGGAGGAGGTCTCAGATAAACCTTCATTCATGTGACCAAACATCTGTGAGCCGGGCAAACAAAGACCCTAATGACCCTCAGGAGGGAGGGGAGCGAGATTGATTTGCATAACAACAGCATCTCATGCAGTAAAAAAGCTTGGAACTCCACACTCTCCAGTTTTGAAATGAAAAAGAAAAGAAGTCCAGTTGCTCTGTTTTTAAACTTGGATGGCCAAGGCCCAGTTCACACGTGAACCATTTCCCTGGAAACATTATTTTCTGATGTTGATTGGAAGAACGTTACACTTTCACACACAGTAACGCTGTGATCGCAATCACTGTTTCGATGAGACCGCTGTAGTTTCCATGGCAGGTCACTATCTGGCACATGTGCAGACATTTCAGTTGAAAACTGTTACATCCAAAATGGCAACTACACGAACGTTCGTTTGGCCAGACGATGGGGTTGGAAAATGTGATCTGTAACATTAATTGTTTTCTCCTTTGAAAGTATTAGTTTAGTCCAAAAACCAGATTTCCCCCTAAAGAGAAGCATATTCGATAAGTACTGTTTACCCCATATAGATATCAGTGTATTATATTTACTATTAAATGCCACAAAGAGAAGAATACAATATTTTTGAAAGAGTAAATTATCTTTATTTTAAAACCTGAAAGGTATTTGTTTTGGTAGATTTGGAAGAATGTATTTTAGCTCCTGTGTTAAAGCTCTGAGTTGCGATGTGCTGCCTTGGTTATATTACCACCTTACTGCAAAACCATTTTTGTTTTTTTAAACTTGGCTGTTTAAATCTTCTGTGCGACATCAGATCCCAGGTCTGACATTGAGACACTGAATTCATGAAACCCGTGGAACCAGAATTACAACAGACTGACAGAAACAACACAAGAACCAGAAAAAAACTGATAAAAAGTTCATCCTTACAGCTCTGGTGGTGGGAGGAACCACAGCAGAACGGTTTGGTTTGGTTTGGTTACCGAAAAACCATTTAGTTAACCATTTAACAGCCAACAGCCCCACTTTGGGAACCTCCAACAAAGAAATATGAGACCCGTGTTGGTGAAACAAATCAGAACAAGCTCCGGCTGCAAACTAAATGAAAATACTGATTTTTGACATAATTGAGATTTGCGTAAAAATGAGTCAATTTTAGCAACCCCGGGAACTAAAATAGCAAACAATCTTCCTAATCTGCCTCTAAATCAAAGTTTTCTAACAGGTCTGTCTTCTATCCCTTATAACTTCCTGAGTCTCCTGTTTTACTTGTTGAGAAGAGATTTGATTTGCGTTTCTAAGCATCGCCTCCCTTTCCCTTTTCTAAGTACACCAGTAATCATTATGCCGGATTTATTTCGACTAACATAAAAGGTTCAGAACTCAACAGGCAGCAAAACTAACTTCAGCTTGTCAACAAGGCAGATAACGACTCACTATAATCCAACATTTTAGAGAATCTGAAGCTTATAAATAATGTAGATCGATGCAATAACGGACCACAAATTAGTCCTCCTCCTTTATTATTCAATATAGTTTGTGCAATGAACCAATACCACATCATGATGGTACCACCACCATGCTCGGCAGTTCACCAAACCTCACCTTAACTCCTTGAAACATCCTTTTCTCGTCAGGAACACGAACTTACTGTCCTCCTTATTTCTTCCTGTGGAGTTTAACTCTTGTAACGTCCTGGTTTAGGTACAAATTTGCTACTGGACACAACAGAATTCATTTTTTTTCAGAAATCTTTATTTAGTTGAAGCCAGTTTGGTCAAAGAAGTCACAAAAACGCAACACAGATAAATACATTTTGATTAAAAAAAACTGCAAGACAGAAACGCATCGTGGAAGATTTACGAGCTCAATGTCTCCTTGAAACATCCCATTGTTTACTTCCATGATTGACGCGTCTGCTAAAACTTTAATGTGTGTAGATCTACTTAAAGAAAGAGTATTTGAGTAACTATATTAATTTTCTTGTTTGGAAAGGAGTTTTTTTTTGTTTGGTAGAGACGACGCTTCATTTAACTCTTCGTTGCCCAATCATAATTCAGGAGAAGCTAAAAGCAGCGAATAGTTTTTCTACTTTTATTACAGCATGCTTCCCCACACTGAGGCCAGGACGGCGCCAGCAGCAGCAACGGTGAAGCTCATCTTGGTGGATGGAGCGCTGTTGAGGGTGAGGCTATTACACCTGTCTGTGGTGCAACAGCTGGTGGTGGTGGACCAGGTTAGGTTCACCACGCTAGCCACGGTCATCACAGTGCCAGAGAGGCCGCTAGAGCAGGTGGCGTTGCTCTCCCTGCAGCCTGTAGAGTTGAACATCATGTTTCCTGAGAAGACACTGAAACCTGGGGAGAAACAGACGAGTCAGATTGGTGAGTTCAGGAGCTATAAATAACTGAGCCTAATCATCTTCAGTGTTGAGGAACTATCAGATGTTTTTGTTCCTCCTCCTTATCCCTAAACTGACTCGACCCTGGTTGTAAAAAAGTCCTTTTCTATCGACCCAAACCTTCAGGGGAATACATGAACAGTTCCCATAAAGCCCCAAAAATGTCTACTTAATGTTGGGCTTAAAATAAAACAAACATATCTGGTCACGTGTTGAAATAGAGGTGGCAGCTATAGACCAGACCAGACAGTTCTGTAAAATCTCATCTTCCTTGTGCTGTTTGAGAAGACAGGGTGCGGACTTTTATTTTTTTGGCAATTTCAAGAGTACTTACTGTATCTGTCAGTGAAACAGACGCTGTTGTTGGAAGAGCAGTTGGTGCTGCCCCTGCCGACGCATTGACCCAACAAGTTAAAGGTGCACTGGTTGCAGGTCAGCGACTCCACTGAAAGACAAAGACGATGTCATAAAACACAACGTTCCAGCAGAACAGGGCTGTTCTGACAGTGATCTAAGAAACAATAACTTGAGCAAACTAATTCAACCAAGCTAGCATTAAACCAAGCTAAACATAAACAGATTATTCTTGTTTAACCAGTGAAGTTGGGTTGAAATATTACATTTTTATTGTGTCAACATTGGTGGCAATTTCTAAGGTCTGTTACATCAGATTGAGCTAAATATTTACAGCATTTATTGACATTAATTAATAAGAGTCTAAAGAATCAGTTTTCACCTAGTTTAGAATTTAAGAAAGAAATACCAAATGACTTTCCACTAGCAGTAATAGTTTTATGGTTTAACTTAATTTTAAAGTTTTAGTCCCTATTTTGCAACAAATTGGTAACTCTTAAATTGTCCCTAGCTGTGAGTGAGAGTGTGAATGGTTGTTTGTCTCGTTTGTCTCTATGTGGCCCTGTGATGGACTTGC
>JAOXNZ010000177.1:6239922-6260142 GCA_028566095.1 Kryptolebias brasiliensis | reverse complement strand
GGATAATTTAATTATAAATCAAACGACTAAAAGCCAAAACAGAAAAATAATAATTTTGAGGTAAACCCTGGTTGGCTGAACGCCAGTGTGTTTGCTGCTGAATTACCGAGTACTCCGGTAATTCTCCGGTAATTCTCCGGTAATTCTCCGGTAATTCTCCCTGACTTCAGTGTATCTGCTGAAAACCTGTGGGTCGTCTTGTTTTTGTTTAAATAAAGTGAAATTGGATTTTTAGCCGACATTAAGTGTATATTAACGGTAATCTACTCAGGCTTCTTACAAAACAGGGAAAAAAACAACAACCGCAGTGTGAGAATCAGTCCTGTTTGTTTAAAACTTTAAAAGCTTCTCTGGACTGCAGGTTTCTAACAGCAGTTTGTGTTGAAGTTGAAGTTTCCAAATAAAACAAAAAACAGAATTTCCCTCAAATCTGTGCATTAATTTAAATCAAATCAGTTCCGCTTTGACACCAAGGTTTTTATCCCAAAAATCATTGATTAAAAAAAAAAGGTAACCATGGTTTGTTTTCCAAATCGCACCTTTTCCACTTTATTACTTTATTCTTCTGATTATAAAGTGCTCAGCTTAGAAACCTTTTTTTATACTTTAAAACTCTCTTGTTTGTTAACCAATTTGGGGAAGTTTCTGCCGGTCCGATCCGGTCCGGTCCGAGCTCCTTAGTTTTCTGACTTCGGCTGATTTTATTGATGTTCTGAACGCCGGGCACGTCTCGGCTCGCCTGGATGTTTGCGCTCAAACAATTATCTTCCTTGGAGTGTTTGCAAACAGGCGACTAAAGGACCGAGTGGCTTGGTGACGGCTTCCGGGTTCATTCAGACGAGCCTTTGATGGTTTGGGTGTTTCTATGGGAACAGCTTAATAATTAAAGTTAGTTTTCTGTTGGGGCAGTAACAGTTTGAGGAAATATTTCCTGACAGGGAAGGAGTTTGGGCTTGGTGCGACGCCTCGGTTGTTTTGCAAACACATGTTCCCAGTTTCTCAACGTTTGACACTTGGAAAGAGGGCGTGTGACAAACAAACTGGTCTTTATTGTTTATGCATCAGCCACAGAAATGACGACTGAAAACCAAGAACCAACGAGCAACAGAGGAAAATGGATTTAAACCATGAAATGGATCCTATGAATAAAATCACAGCTTTAAATAATGCAAATAAAAGTCACTGGTGCCGCCTCTGAAATCACCTGTTAGGACATTGAGACAGCAAGAGAAAGAAATACTTCAAGAAACTCCCTAAATGGAGGACCAGGTTGTGGACATAAGAGACAAAAGCGTCCAACAACTCGAGCGTCAATGCAGCTTCTGCCCAAATGTCCAAGAAAAAATGTATAATAATCTAAGAAGCAAACGTCTACATTTTGCTGTGTAAGCTGTATTAAAATAAAGTTTAAAGCTGCCTCCACTGGCTAACTGTCATCACCATGGTAACCACATACCGTGTCTGTCACTCCCTGAAGCTGTTAAAATATAAACAGAAAAACAAACAAAATGTATTCTGGTATTCCCACGTGTTCAATCATTGACAGAAAAACAACAAACCAAGTCAAAGCCCATCCTTCACTTTAATACCCGAATCTCTTATTTTGAAAACATGCTGCCGTCACCGTATGTCCTCCATAACAAAGGGTTCCTGTTGTCCACTCCTGTCCTCATATGTCCACCCAACCCATCTCTCTGTAACAGACTGAACTCTGGTTGTTTCCACAGTCATCTCTAATAAGGTTAAAGCCCATTACATGAGGAGTCAAAGTCTGTTCGCTGTGGGGAAATGAAGGAATTCAACCCACTTCTTCCATAATTATTGATCTATTATTTAATTATTTATCCCCTATGTCCTCCATAGGGGATCATTTGGGTCCAAATCCTCACATTGTATCAAAATGAAGGACTCAAAACTCAGAAATTTGAGATTTTTATTGGTCTAGAATGATGTCATCAGGAAATCCAGTCCTATATTTAAAAAAAGAAGAATCCCTGAGCTGCACAATGATGGCTAACATTATACAAAGGGATTTCCCAGCTCTACAGCAGCCGGCAGTGACAAACGGTCAATTTCAAAGGACATTTTAAGGGTTATAAGACAAAAGGATAGTCCTGAAGTTATACCTGTTGGAAAACTTTGATTTAAAGGTAGATTAGGAAGATTATATTTTAGTTACTGGGATCGCGAGCTGGTGTCTTTATGGACTCATTTTTTATGACAAAAATCAATATTTTCCCTTATTTTGCACTGCAGCCTCATTTTGCTGCACAGGTCCTAAATATTGTAGAAATTTGTGGACACTTGGATCCTGGAGAGTAAAAGACAACGTCGTGGGATTAAGATGAGTTGGTTTCCATGTTAGGTGTCACAAAAAAAGGGCCATGACTCAGTCCGTTCAGCAGATATTGTGGTCAGATCTGCTGTGGTTGTTGCTGAAAGTCTTTGACAGCTCACTCTGAGCGTCACCAGATCGGGTTTGACCAAAACCAAAACAACTCCATCATTTCCCAACATGAGATCTTCATCTGAAACTTGGGCCTGAAAGAAGGCAGCCAAGATGCTCTTCTTCGAGGAATGTTAGGTATTTATTTCTTGCGCAGCGTAACAGACAGAAAGGACGGTTGCAGCTCATCGTGTCGTGGCGTGTTCCACCGCTGGAGGTTCTGACGCCTTCAGAACTCAGAAGCAATAAAACTTGACTTTTTATGCAACAGTCCTGCTGAACAAGGAGCTTATTCACTAAACTGTTTAGTGGAATTAAATATAGACAAAAAAAAACAACTCATCTACTTTAAGTGGCTTCACCCATGATCATATGATCACCATTTGAGAAATGTTTTGGTAAAACATTTAATAAATTCCTCCCAGACTTCCTTACAAACCTGCACCTCAGATGAAAAAGGCAGATTTCTTTTAGAGTCGGTCTGTTTTTATTAAGTATCCTTTTCTGTTTTTAAATGCTGCTATCTGATGGCGTACGTCGGGCCAAAACTGAAATGTTGCATACGGGCGTGGCAGAAACTTTCAGGACTGCAGAACGAGCGCCGAAGACAAACAAACAAACACAGAGGAGCTCACGGGCGTTTGACTTGACAGCGGACTCTTCAGGTTTGTGTAAAGAAAAAAAAAAGGAAAAAAACAGATGGAGGAGGAGGAGGAGGAGGTTGCGGTTTGAGGTTCTCCTGAAGCATGAGGGGAAACTCCCTCTGGAAAAACTGACAGTGCAGCCACATGAGGAGGACTCAGCCCTTCCAACCATCCTGCCAAACACAAGTAAAGCTTTCTGAGTCACGTGGGAAGAAGCCGCACGCTGCAGTCCTGAGGTGCTAAAACGGACAATGGAAACCAAACACACACCCGCCGCTGAAGAAAAGAAGGTGTTTTTGTCTGTTGTGATATAAGAAGAAGTAGTTTTCAGACAAACATCTAAATCTAAATTAATTGTGGAGTCGGCCCCATTCAAGATGGCCGCCACAGCCAAAACGTACGTAACTCAGCCAGTTTCATAGAGATTGAGCTCAGACTTGGTGTGGTAGTAGCTGAGAGTCGTCCCCAACACACACTACTACAGTCAACTCTGTCTGTTAGTAAAATATCTCATGAGCCACTGGATGAATTTGAATGAACCTTTCAGGACGTAATCACTGGATGTTCATCTACAGCTGATTAACCTTTGAAGTCAAGATGGCCACCACAGCTAATCTGCTTTAGGCAACACAAAAATGGCTCCAGCTCTGTCGTTTTTACCCATATTAGGCTAAAAACCTGGGTGTGGTAGTAGCTGAGCCCCTCCCAACACGTTTCCTGAGGCTTGTAACTGTGTTAGTAAAATATCTCATGAACCGCAGAACGGATTTTAATGAAACTCTCAGGAAGTAATCGTTGGATGAACATGTACAGCCCGATTTAAGATGGCCACCGCAGCTAAGCTAACCAACACAAAGGTGGCTTTAACTCTTACAGAGATCGAGCTAAAGTGGGGTGTGGTAGTAGCTGAGAGTCATCCTCAGGCGCTAATTAATCACACAAGATTTAACAATATCTCACAAGACTCCGCATAACGTCGTTTACAAGGTTTGACCAAAATAACCACAGCTTCGTCATGAGATTATGTTTAAAACTAGATGAGTGTTTATTAGAGAACGCAGCTGTCTTAATGTCAAACAATTCTAGTTTCTATTTTGTTTTTTCCTCTCTATTCTACGCCCAAGTGACCAGGCAAGATAAGACGAATTCAAAATAATCACCCCTGCGTGACTGAGGTCTTATGACTGTGTGTCCCTGGTGTGTAGCTGTTTAATTGAACCATCGCTGCTGCTGCTGCTGCTGCTGTTTCTCAACAGTCATGTGAGAAGTGACGGGAACCACGCCCGAAAACCAGCACTCCCAGTCCCACCGCAAGATGGCTTCAACCGCTGCAAACCTTGCGCGTTGGGATCACTTTTAAAAAAAAAACAGCGATTTGTGGTAGATTTACAACTCGGGCGACACGCTCCCTCCGGCTGCTTTAGTTTTAAGCACAAAAGACAAAAGAAAATGAAAAGAAAATAGAAGTTTATTGAGTTTCTGACTCCTGCTCACCTTTTACCCCCCCCACTCCCCCGGGACACATAAACACCGTGTAGCTCAAAATCTGTCGCGGTCACACAGAGTACAGGCAGGTGATGGTGGGGGGGGGGTCCGTCCGTCTGAAGCTGACTGTAAATAATGACAGAGTCGGATCAGTGATGAAGCGAGCCGAGTGGTGACCTGTGACCGGTAACATCAGCTACTGAAACGTCTCACAACAAGAAATTCTCATTCGGAGGCAAAATTACCTTTTTTTGTTTTTTTTACAAGCTCCTACCCAACTATACATACAGGCGTGGATACATTTAATGGTACCCTTACGGCTCGTTGAAACTTTCCTTTATTTCTCGTAAAAAGTGCGTTTCAAACTAAGTGTTTGATCTTAATGGTGTCGCAGGTTTTTCATCAGCCTGTTCAAAGGGAACAAACAGCCTCGGGGTAGTTCGGTACGGCTGTGTTCACCTCACTGAACACTGAGACCGGAGCTGATTATAGAGCTCCACGTTAAAGCTAAAGGCTACAAGAGCGTCTCCAAGCAGCTTCATGTTCCTCTCACCACAGCTGACAAGGTTGGTATAAAATACGAGGTTCGTGGGGCTGCAGCCAAGCTCCCAGGACGCGGACGCAAGAGGGAATGCGACCCCAGGTTGATCAGACGGGTTGTGTGGATGTCGGGAAAAGAGCCGAAGCCTTTCAAGCTGAACTCCAAGGTCGAAGTTTCTGATCGCACCGTCGGAGAACCACCAGGAGGCGCCATTAATGACAGGAAATCACCTAAACGCATCATATTAAACCCCAAAGTTTCTGGGACTGATTAGACAAAACTGAAGCTTCTTGGCTTCTTCTGAGTCACATTTCTTGTGTTTTTTATTATCATCATTGAAGGGTAGCAACTAATTTATCTGCATCTGTAGATATATTTTTATTTGGCTGATGTTGCACCACATGAGTGAGACTTTTATTTTGTTTCGTCGTTCAATAATTTCAGCTCTAACTGTCCTCAAAAACAGGACTGAAAGAATATTTGTCATTTATTTCCACCTTTTTACAACTCTGAACAACAACAAACAAACAAACAAACATATCTGGAGGTCACAGTTTAAGATGGTAACACTCATTTGACTCTGTGGTAAAAAAAAAAAAAAAGAATTAAAAACAGTTGCCAGCTGGTGAGACGCTGAGATGTGGGGGAATAAAAACAGGAGCTGATGACCAACCTGAACAAAAGCTAAAACAACAAAACACGTGTTTACATTTCGTTTGATGGAGAAAACACAAAAAATGAGTCCAGACAGCTGGTCTCACCAAACAAACAGCCGTGTAGTGATTTACGCTTCTTAAATTTTCCATTTCTGAGCAAATTATTAGACATTAATTTAAAAAAAAAAAAAGAGAAGGAGCAGAAGCCTGATCCACAGTTAGACGTCTGCGGGGGAGGGGGCGTTTCCAGCTGTGGGTGCAGACATGCAGAACTCACACCGGCTCGTTACAATTGTTTGACAATTACTGGTTTCTACTCCGCGTCCTCGAAAACAATCCAAGCACTTTAAGGCAAATTTTGACAAACTTCTCTGTGCAAACTGTCTCTGAGCGCTGGTCTAAGCGTTCATTCATGCACTAACAGGGGGGGATTGGGCGGGGGGGGAACAGGAAGCATCCAAAGACAGAGGGTTTACCACCACCGTTCACCTCACGCTGCCAAACACAGAACGGCCTCGGAGCCGAGGAGACGTGACCTGAACGTCGTCCTTTTTTAACCTGGATCTAAAACTGGTTTCTGAAACACGCCGGAGCTGTGAGTGAATGAAGGAGAGCGCCTCTGGTTTCCTTCAGCTTCTGTTTTTGGCACGTATGAGGTTGGTATGGTAAACCAGGTGTGTGTGTGTGTGTGTGTGTGTGTGTGTGTTTTCATGCCTCGCTCACGCTTAAATCTTTACACTTCCTCCATTCGCGCTAATCTAAATCAAAAATAATACAGTCTTCGTGGAGGGGAGGGGGCATCTGAAGGGCTCTGCTGGATCCAGGTGACCCCCCCTCTCCTGCCGTCTCGCCTGCAGGGTCCTTCCTCCTCGAACCCGGCGCTCTAACGGATCGCCTTGACGGGGCTCTTGAAGCTGGAGGCGGCCTGCAGCTGCAGCTGGTAGGCCATGGGGTGGATCTTGAAGCCGTACAGCCTGGAGGACAAACATCAGGAGGTGATCAGAGACACGAGACGACTTGAGTTTGCTTTCAGGGAGCGGCGATGTGTGATCGCCTCCCCCCTGACAGCCGGACATTTCAGTCAAACTTCTCGTGCCGCCACTGCAAACAGACGTCACAACAGACTGAAACAGGAAGTTAAGAGACCACAAGAATGTTTGTTTTATCGTCATTCTTTGTTCAATGTTAAATACAATTTTAAAAAGACATGTTTCTGTTACACCAACGACAGATGTTTTACTGACAGAGACAAGTTCTCCAAACCATCGACCGCAAATTTGAGAGGAGTTGTGTTGCTGCATGTCTTCATGATAATTATTAATTTATCCGTCTTTCAAGATCAGCTTTCAAACACTCAAGTGAAGCAGAAACCACCATTAGCAGCAGCTAAACGTCGACAGAAAGAGGAAACAAACTTGATCAAATATCCTGAAGAAATGTTTTTTTTCTCAGGCCGACTTCAACCGCAAACATCTGAAAGCATCACATCCAAAGCTCTCAACAGCCAAGCTCCATCTTCCATTAAACATCTTAATGTTCCATGTTTTTCTAACAGAGCACTTCGCTCTCAGACTGCAGGTTTACTTGTGGTTCCTGGAGTTTCTAAAAGCAGAACAGGAAGCAGAACTTTCAGTTCTCAGGTTGTTGAACCAACTTCCAGTTTCTGTCCGTGAGGCTGACACCCTGTCTACTTAAGACTTTCCTTCTTGTTAAATCCTATAGTTAGGGTTGACTTGGGTTTCCTGAGCTCTCCTTTAGTTCTGCTGCTGTAGGCTTAGACTGCTGGAGGACAAACTGACCACATGTCCTCACTCTGCTGCTGTCTTTACTCTCTCTGTATTTGTAATTATTTCTATCATTAACATGTTTTTATTTGACTTTCTTCATAGAAACTACACCTGGACCTGTCCTTCTGTCTCTTTCCTGTCCTCTCTAACCCCAGCCACCTGTCCTGATCCTGGTCCTGGTTCTGCTGGAGGTTTCTTCCTGTTAACAGGAAGTATTTCTTTCCTGCTGTCACCAACCTGCTGCTCAGGATGGGAGACTGTGACGAAGTGAAGGTTCAACGATTTCCTTAGACAGAAAACTTTTACTAAAGGTTTGTTTTTGTCCAGAGCCCTGAGAGGACTTTTCTTGTGATTTGGTGCCATTTAAACTTTTACTTTTACCTTTTAGATGTGACTCATCCCTTTCACACAAAGGTTGTATTTGTTAAGCTGATATTAATTAGCAATGACAGCCTGTTTTAGTTTAAGAAAACAGGCTGTTTATTTTCATCCAGACTTTCTGTTTCTAACGCTCTGTGGTTTAAAGGTCACACATGATAATAACTCGAGTCAGTTTGGTGCTCCCAAATATTAAAACAATCGAGCTCAACCTGACGGTCAGTCCGGGTGAGTTTAGCTGTCGTACTGACCGTGGGACAAACTGATTGGCTGGCCTCTTGGGCCTGTACTCCGGGTGAACCATGAAGAGCATGTGGGGGAAACCGGTGCCAAAATAGGCTCCATCTGTGTGGTGGTGCCTGGAGGACTTGGGCGTGTAGACGTCCATACATTTGGGGCAGTAAAGCTTCACCATGGCCTCTCCTGGGATGTCTGACAGGCCTGTGGAGGAAGAGGAGAAGTGAGGGAACAGTGGAAGAACCTGATCTTCTCACGGAGCAATGAATATTTTATACAAAAAAAAATCTGTTTATTTACTCACCGATGGGAAGCATCGGCTGGTTCTCACAATAGACACGAGGACAATATCCAAAGTCTCCCTGCTGGTACTTTTCCAGCTAAAAATGTAGAAATGAGGATAAAGAGATAATTTATAATTCCAAACTTAAAGTGTTGTTTCTCTCCATCTATCAGATGAAGTTGAGTTAAGAATCTTGTGATATAAAAGTACGATATTAGACACAAAGATGATAATGATAAAAATAATGCATCCATAATGAATTTCACAAGCAGCACCAGCGGAGCAGCTGGTTTGGCTCCTACCATCTGGGCGATCCCTCGGTTGGTGAGGATGTAGCGAGCGTGGATGAGGCCGTAGAGCATCTCGGCCGCCTGCTCGATCAGATCGCTCTGGTTGGGATTGTCCTCCAGCTCTTCATCTGAAGGTGGAAACCGAAAAAAAAAAAAACAAACGTTCTCAAAGATCCGAGCCAAGTTTACGGCGGTTATAGGAGACGCAAAACTGCGCTGGTGAAGTGCAACGCATCGACGAAGACCTCGTCCGCATGACTTAAAGTGGAAAGAGAAATCTGACCAAGCTTCAAACACGTGCAACAGATAAATCAACAAACACCTACAGTTCCTGAAATCCTGCCTCCTAAACTCGTTTAAGGCTACTGAAAGCGGCACAGAGACGGTGAGCTTTAACGTGCCTGGTTCAAGGTCCAGGATCATGTCCAGAGCCTGGCGGTAGTGAGGAACCTGCTCATTGAGGCCCGTCAGGTTGAACTTGTCCTGGATGTAGTCTTCATCCACCTGCGGTGTCAGAAAGAAAAAGACCATTCACAGATGGGTTTTAGGATTCAAGTCCAGAAAGGTCCGTCTGTTGAGCGCGTGTCTGTGGTGAAAGTAAACCTCGAAAACCTACCTGGAAGTGGACATTTATTGTTTAAATGCGGACGACTTACCTCGCAGAAAAATTCATTCCCTCTCAGCCCACAGAACCAGGATATCCATGACACTTCCTCCGAACTGCTCATCTCTGAAGACCTGCAACAAAAGAACTGTCAGTGTTGCGTTTACGTCCTAGTTTCACAGGTAAACACATTCACGTCGATATTAGACAACCATCTAAGAGCAGTGTTTGGTTTCATGTGACCTGCAATATATAAATACATAATAAAAAACAAACTTGGAAGTTACGACTAAGTTGAAATAATGTGCGACAAGTTTCAGTTTCCGTCGACAAGTAAACGCAACACAGCGTTATAACTTTTTAATAACCTCACATCGCTAAACAAAGTAATTTATTAACATTTTATTTAAAAAGGACCACGAGAAAGGCAGTATAACACTCATGATATCGTGACTATCTTGGTTCGATGATCAGAAACTGCCTCAAACCTAAACCAGCTAAGCTAAAGCTAAGCTAATTGTTAACTAGCGGACATTTCTACACCGCTAGTTCTTTTTTTGTTTTTTAATAAAGCAGTAAAGTGTGAAATTTTTAAGTTACGGATTCTTTATGAATTCACCGCACTAATGACAAAGCTGTAGTTTTAAATCAGGTGATGGCTGTGTGTTTATTCTAGCTGGATGTAGCCACTGTTAGCCCGCTGAGCTAAAGCCGCTAACGGCGCAGCGTCAGGAAACAGGCCCGACCAGAGATCACCTTCCCCCGGTTTCTCCCTCTCTGTTTCAGCCTCTCGGTGCGGAAACACGTTCGCACGGGCTAACTTACCCGGGTTTTAACTTTTACACAGCCCAGAAAAATCCGACAATCGAGCTGTCTCACAGGTGTAAATAAGATGGACACCAGCTCCCAGTTAACCCCGCAGGTTCGTCCGTTTTCCTCCGGCGGCTTCGGGCTCGCTGCTGCCGCCTACCGTCGACCTCCAGCAGCCGCAGGGTTCACGGCTCTGCTACAATTAGCAAAACGGCAGCTAAAAGCCAAACTCTCAGCCAAAAAAGGAAAATTAAGCAAAATAAATGCTAAAAGTCAACCCTAGCAAAAGCAATAACAGTACATAAAAGCTAGAACTAGCAAAATATTAGCTAAAAGCTAAACTGAGGAGAAAGATTACTAAAAAGTAAATTAGGCAAAACAAATGCTAAAAGCCTAAATTAGCAAAGAGCCAAGATGTGTAAAACAGCAGATAAAAGTTAAAACTAGCAAAAACAATAAGCTAAATGCTAAAATTAGGAAAAACAATGGCTAAAATCTACAATTAGCAAAACAAAATGAGCATACAGTACATAAAAGCTAGAACTAGCTTTTATGTACAATAAACAATAGCTAAAAGCTAACGCTTGTAGAATGATAGCTCAAAGCTAAATCTAGCAAAATGGTAGCTAAAAGTCAAAATTAGCAAAACTAGCTAAAAGGCAAGACTAGCAAAACAATAGCTGAAGGCTAAAATTAAATTCTAGCGTTATATTTAAAAAGGGGAACTCTCCAGGCTTCAAAATGACGTCAAACATTATATGAAAGGATTTCCTGCCTCTTACAGCCGGCAGAAATGGTAAATTTAAAGGATATTTTGAGGATTATAAGAAGTTAGAAAACTTAAATTTCAAGGTAATTAGAAAGGTTTTATGGTATTTTAGTTTCTCTATGAAGATGGTGTCTTTGACTCATTTTTAAGCAAATCTTACAGTAAAAATCTGTATTTTGAGGTTTTTTTTGCTGCAGTCTTGAGTTTTCGCTGACTCATTCTGGCAGAACAGGTTTCATATTTTGTTAGAACTGTAACAAAGAAAGATTTAAACCACATAAAAACACCTTTTACTGAATCACAGCGCTTTATTTATTCACGGCTAAACTTTAGACGGATCAACTGATTATTGTTGAGGAGAACGTGAAAGAACGAGACACGCTTTTACATTTTCCATTAAATCAAAAGTAGTTTATTTAACTTTGCCTTCTCTGTATAACTTTATTATAATAAGACACTTCTCTGCTTGTACATTGCTCCCTTGAACTAAAAGTTGCAACATTTGTTTGTGGGAATGTAAGTTGGGGCAGACAGAACTCAAGATACATACCAATATACATACATGTGTGTATTCTTTACTAAAACCTTTAAATGCTAAAAACAGTTTGAACCACTCCGGGTACCTCGGTAATGCTGGAAACATAATACAATCTTTGAGACATTTCGCTGGAATACACTACTTTGACATGGGTACATACAATAACGCCGACGTTGAGGAGGGGTGAGAGGCTCGGAGCCGGTGCTGGATGATCAGCTATCGCCAGGCGACGCGAGCAGCGCCCGTCGGTGTTTTCACGCTGAGGAGGCAAACAAAATGTCCTGCTGGAGAACGGGGCGCTCAAATTACACCAAGAAGAAAGTTTGCCCTCAGCGGACTCCTCGTTTTAGAGGCTGAACTGGCAGCCGAAGGTGTTCAGGAAACAGCAGAACTGTCTCGGTTAGAAATCGGTCAGATCACGCGTGGGCAAACGAGGCAGAAGAGTGCTTGCCGTTCGTGTTGAACCCTCCGAGTTATCACAGACGCCAGAAAACACACACATCCACACACACACATACACAAATATCAGCAAATGCCCTACGCACAACGTCCCAGAGACGATCTTCGAACGACGTCAGAGAACAAACAAAACCCCAACTTACAGACTTACAGCAGCGACAGAACCCATACAGATATAAGGAAAAAAAAAAATCAATTTAGTTCACGTTGGAGCTGTGTTTCTGTTGTTTCACGTCTCTCAGGTGTGATTTAAAAACTAACCCTACACCAATATTAGCTCACTCCAGGTCGGCGGTTTCTGCTGCAGGTAAAAACCTTTTGAAAACAACAAAAACAAAAACACCTCCTCCTCAGACAAGGAGTCCTCCTCGGTGTGAAGAATCGTCGATCCACGGATGGCGGCGGGAAGCGGGGTGGGGGTGGGGTTTATGGTACAACACTGGCTCTGCGCCGCGGGCCCGAACAGAACGCCAGTCCTGCTGCGGCACGCGTAACGTCCCCAAAAACATCAACGCAAACAAACAAACAAAGCATGGATGCTTTCATACAAGGAGTGCTTATTAGAACATATTCAATTACCTACAAGTTTATTAAACACATCCTGACCTACATTTTATTTTTATTTATTATTTTTCTCCTGACAAGATCACGTTCAATTCGAGGAAAAAGACAAAAACAAAACAAAAGTTTCCATAAAAACGGAGGTAACTGAAAGTAATGGTTGTTAAAGTAAAGCCGTGGATACAGTCTGACTGGTGTTTGAGGGGGTTGTGCTACGATGAGGCCAGAAACACCTTAGTTCTTACAAAAAGGACAAACAAATATCTAATGAAATGTCAGAGCAGGTCAACGATTTGGAAAAATAAAAAGAAAGGGACACTGTCCACCTGAACAAGCAGCATAAACACTGACGTTAAAGACAAGTTGATGTAGGCGAGCGCCGAGCAGCAGTACTTCTCAAAAGCAGGAGGTTTAAAAAAAACAAAAAAAAAAAACAATTCAGGAAGGTGAGAGATGGGTTAGAGGCTGTAATTCAATACAGATTACACACAAAACAAAAAGAAAAACCGTACGGTTTGATGTTAAAAGATGAAGCTTTCCATCAGCGAGGTACTGCAGAACCGCCCGAGGCCAGAGTCCGGTACAAACGTCCATACAAATATAAAAGTGAGCCCAATCCAAGCAGCTTGGCCAATTCAATCCCAGGTTTGCCTTTTTTGTTTTTTTTGTTTTTTTACGTGACTTCGTCAGTTCGTTTGTTACGGTTTTTTACGGATGTGGGGTTTGTGCTTGAACTGAGCATGTGTAAATGTCCTCTGTCGAAAAACAACGTGCGCCTTCACAGCACGACCACATGCTTGTCAAATTCAGCTGGGGGGGGTTTCTCAAAGGGTTAAAAAAAATGTGGGGGGGGGGCAACGGAGAGCAAGACAGAAGAAAGAGAAATTTACACTAACGGACGGTACAAAGAATGAGGCTGGGACAGAGGTGACAGGAGTGAGGGCAGCAGAGGTGAATATAAATACCGTCTTTATATACCGCACGATGCACTAATGTGTAAAAGATGCCAACAGAGAAGCCATGAAATAACGAGCAGAAGGGATTAAGATGTAACAGGAGGGTTTCATCCTTCTTCCTTTTTTTTTTAACTCCATCACTTCCTATTCTTCGGTGATGGCCAGTTACCGCGCTTTTCTCCACGGTTGCCACCTCCGTTGGCGGGCGCGCCGGAGCCTCCCCCAGGCGGGCCGCGGGGACCTCTGCCTCCCCCGCCTCCTCCTCCCCCTCCTCCTCCGGCGTTGACCCTCCGGTTCTGTCGATCCATCCCAGGACGCTGGCTCGAGAAGCTTCTTTTATTCGCTGAGGGCTCTTTACCAGTCATCTCGCGATCCACCAGAGCTCCGCCCCCACCTCCTCCTCCTCCTCCTCCTCGTCCCAGGTGGTGGTGATGGTGAGAAGCGTAGGGCTTCCCTCCTCCTCCACCCTCCCGGTCTCTGAACTCGGTGAAGTCGCTGCTCTCGGAGGCGGTTTCCCACTCCTCGTTGGCTTGGTCTGAGTTCTGGTTGGTGAAGTCTGGAGACTTTGCTCCATGGTTATGTTGGTGCTGGGGGTGGGGGTGGGTTGGACCACTGTTGCCCTGGTTGTAGTGGTGATGGTGGTGATTGTTTGTATTGTTAGGGTTCGGGTGCCCACCACTGCTGCTGTTGGCAGCTAGTGTGGTGCTGTGGTTTGCACTCTGGGCATTTCCTGTGACGAGGGCAGAGACTGGAGGTCCGTTACTGTCCTGAACTGAATTCAGAGGAGGAGATGACGGCCTCCCTCCCCCGATGACCCCCACCCCTCCGTTGATGCGGGCAGCATTCTCTCGCTCCTTCAATCTCCGAAAGCGGGGCGGCTTGTCCTGTTGGTGCTGAGAACGCCCATGACGCCGTCGCCTAGGGGGTCTCTCAAACCCACCAGGGGGGTGCCCGCGGTTAGTGGGCTGAGGGGGGGCGTTTGGCCCAACTGAGTTTGGTTGGGGATTAGTTGGGGGTTGCTGGGCTATCAGCCCTCCGTTCTCAGTGGAGCCCAGGGCAGCGGGTGCTGTGGCAGGCAGAGACGGTTGTGGGAGATTGGTTCTCTGATTCGGTGCTTGACCTCCATCAGCCATCTTGTCCTTTTTTTCTCCTGCATTTCCTCCTCGACCCGGGTCTTTGGGTCCAGAGGTCTGAGGCAGGCCGTGTTGTTTGCGGCCTGAAGACTTGGCCGACCCACTGTGAGAACCCGAGCCGGGTCCGACCCGGTGTCCCCCAGCTGTTCCTCCAACGTTGCCGCTACTTCTGTAGATGTTCCCACCTCCACCCCCTCCACCCCTGCCCCTCCTAGAGGGCACACCCCTGGGGGTGAAGACGCGGGCCTGGGAAACTCTAGGTGGAGCAGAGGAGATGTTTCCCAGAGCACCAACATTATCAGAACAATTCTTGAAAATGGATTTTTGGTTGTTGTCTTTGTCTAAGTGACCGATGTCACTCCCACCACTCTCGCTGCCGGTCTCAGAGCCCCTCTCCCTCCTTCTCTTAGGGATTTCTTCATACTCGGAGCCCTCGCTGCGAGTTTCACTGCGGTTTCTGGCTCTGGCAGGGTTATGCTGAGATCTATTTTGACCATGCCTACCACCGGCGCCATCGCCCTTGGATTCTTGGTGGTGGCCGCCACCAACCGTTGAGCGGTAGTCTCGACTGCTCCTGCCACTCATTCTAGCCCGACCTCCCCCAGCTGGTCCAGCACTGGCTGTGTAGGTACTACGGTAACCCCGCCCACGCCCATAGAATTCTCCTCCTCGTCCTCGGCTGCCTCTTCCACCTTTGGAAGGGACTCCGGGGTGGTGGGAGCTGCCGCCACCTCGTTCAAAAGATCGATCTCTGTCTTTCCGAGAGAGGGGTACTGAAAAACCAGAAGATGTGGAGTCAACATCCTTGGACCCTCTACCTGAGGAGCGTTCTTTTCCTCCATTCCTGGGTTTAGCTGGCTGGGCTGGCTCATCTTTAGACGGAGCTGAAATATTCTGGGGGACAGAAGGAGTTTCCTGCTTCACAGAGGAGGGTTGGGCACCATCTTGTTCTTTATCTTTTCCAAAGCCCCCACCTATTTTTTCTCCTCCATTAACTTCCCCTCCTTCTCTCCTAATTTCCTTCAGCACTGGCTTCTTAATCGGACCAGCCCTCTTGGTGGGATTGCTACCTCCTGTCTGGTTGGAGGGTTTATAGTCTGATGGCATGCTGGAGGAGTCCTCTCCTCCGCGGGAGTTGTTCCCACCTCCTGCATTGTTGGCCCTCCTGCCATGAGAGGATCCTCCACCCATACTGTTGCTCCCAGGCCGAGGGCCCCACTGCGTCTCTGTCTTGTGTTCACGCCCTCCTCTTTGGTTTGATTTAGGATGGGAGTGCTGCTGTGTCTGATTGTGACCACCATGTTGAGACGAGGTTTGGTTGTTGATGATTGAAGAATGGGAGACATATGTTGGACCCGTCTTCTCTGGTTTCACGTGACTGTTACTGGCGCCGCCACTAGGGCCTCTTTCAGCAAGACTCTGGCTGATGGCAGGTTCACCGTCCCGCTGCGGCGGGTGATGATGCTGGGCCACTTTGCTGTCCTCCCTGGCAGAGGAAGAGGAGGAAGAAGAGCAGGAGGATGACAGAGAAGGTTGGTGAAGAGGAGGAGATGAGTCAGTCTTCTTACTGGCAGCCTCCCGACTGTTTTCTGGCTTGTGGGGGTTAAGAGGATATTGAGGCTGCTGAGGGTGGTGGCTGTGATGGTGGTGGAGATGAGAGTTGCTCTCCACGGTGGGGACGTCTGCTCGTCCATTGCGATCATAATGAGAATGTGGGTTTCCCCATATTTGGATCTGCTGAGCTCCTCGGGAAGACCCTTCATCTTGGTGGGCGAAGCCTCTGTCACCCGGCCTCTGCTGCTGCTGGTGGAGAGGCACCCTCACGCCCTGGTCAGGGAAGTTGCCGTAGTTGCTCCGCCCACCAATGTAATGATGGGGGTGGTGACTGCTTCCCTGGTGGCCAACCTGAGCGCCAACAGGAGGAGGCGGCGTCTGACTGGATGCCCCAGACGAGGAGCTGGGCTGCTTGACTGGTCCCAAAGCAGCCTCTCGCAAGCGATGAGGAGGAGTGTCGCTCCTAAAAGAAAACAGAAAAAGTAAAAAATTTAACCTGTTACAGACATTTGACGGAACAAAGTGTGAAATATTAAAAATATTACTCAGTCCTGCAATAGACTAACAAATGTTAAAGTTTTCAAACAAGACCGAAACGGAGCTAAAGGTTTGAGCTCTTCCTGAAAATCACAAATTTAATAATATTAAATAAATGAAAAGTGATACCTGGGGCCCTTCCCCACATCCTCCTCCTCCAGCGCCTGTTTCTGCCTGAGGGGAGATGTCAGCCCACGGTTCTCCCCTCCACCAGACAACACCTCCGGCCCCCAGGCCAGCTTAGGATCCATCGGGGGGGTTCCACGGTGGGGGTGTCCCGGATGTTGTTGCTGTCTATCGAAAGGTTCTGAACCAGATCCTCCTGAATCGGACCGCTCACGGCCAATGAGCCCTGCACAGTGGAATCATTTTAAAGAAAAAACAAACAAACTCACAAACAAATACTGTCGGCTGTCTTTCATTGAATAAAGCCCAGTAGACACGTCATGTTAGATGGCAGTATTAAAGTTTCATTATTTAATTTCTTAATCATTTTATTCCTCACCAGATGGGTGCATGCCAGCTGGATAGTAGTCCATGGGCGGAGGGCGACCCTGCATCATGCGAGGGTCCATGTAGGGCATCATCATCCACCGGGGGTCAAAGTTCATCGGCAGAGGTGGAGGTCGAACCATGCTGCCGGGTTGATACATGGGTCCACCCTGCTTTGGTCCAGGCCCTGGTTGAGGTGTTGAACCTGGTGAAGGGACCTGGGGCTGAGGAGACAGCTGACTTTGGGATGCCTGACTGTGCTGCTGCTGCCACTGCTGCTGCTGCTTCAGAAGCTGCTCCTAAACAGAAATGAATGTGAAACGGAAACTGTAAAGCATGTAGGAAGCTACAGAAATACAATAACTTTCTATGCAAACACGTCAACAGTGAAATCAAAATGTGTAGCACAGTTTGACAGATATGGTAGTTTCATTTACTAAAGGATAAAATAAGCAGTGCGTTTCTTTTTGACAGCAGGCAAGTTCTGACCTGCTGCTGCCTCTGGAAGCGAGGCGGTAGAGACTTCTGGTACTTTGAGTAACCCGGGCCAGGAGGACCTCCAGCTTGACGGCCTGCTCCTCCACCAGGATTCTCAACCTTCACTGGGTCGACTCCTCGTTCTGCTCCACTTCCTACACGGACGTGAGGGCTGCTTATGACCTCTTCTTTAGTCTCCACTGGTAAAGGAACGTCCAGTGTGGTCTGTTGTGGCTGGGATGCAGTCGGCTGTGGACACGGTTGGGCATCTGAACCAATAAAAATGTTAAAAGGGTGAAAAAAAAAACAAACAGGTGAGGCCGTACCAGGTTCTCATCGTGTGAAACTCACCTGCACTGGAGTCGTAGCTGCTGTTGCTGCTAGCCCTCCGCCGATCACCTCCTCCTGTACCAGGTCCCGGCTGCACCACCAGCACCGGGGGTTCCTCAGTATCTACACAAGGGGAGGGGGGCTGGCTGATGTTGGGAGAGGATGCTGAAGCAGATGGACTGGGGCTGCCAGCGGTAGCAACTGTTGAGTTTCCATCGAGGCTGGGGGTCTTGCTGCCTCCACCTCCTCCTGCTATGCTGCCCTGTTGCTGCTGCTGCTTCTCATCCAGCCTTTTTAGCTTCTCAGCACAGGCGGCGCGTCTTTCCTCCTCCATTCTGCGCTCCTCCTCCTCACGACGACGACGAGCTCGCTCCACGGCAGCGGATATTTCAGAGGACGACTGCTTCCGGCGCTGGCGCCAAGTCTCATCTTCGTCGTCTCCCTGGGACCCATGGACTAGCAGGCCAGGCTGGGAGGAAGAGGCAGGACCTCCTGCTGGTTGGTGCTGGGCAGGAGCAGGTTTCCCGGGGCCGAGAGAAGGACTCTGGTTATGTGGCCGTTCCTAAAGTGTTGTAAAACATTATAATCTAGCGTGATGCAAAATTAAATCCTGTAGATGACATAACTGCAATGTCTCAAAAAACTCTGATGAATGACGATTAAATGATAATAAAACTCAGGAAGAAAAAGGCGAACTAAAAACTAAAAATGACTTCGCTTTAAGGTCTGTGAGCGGTGGATGAGAATATGACAGGAATGATTCATCTATGAGGCCCTATTCAGGCGTCTACCTGTCGGTAAAAGGAGTAGGGCCCTTGTCCAAGGAGCGGCCCAGGTGGGGGGGAGGGCTGCTCCCGGGGACCACCCAATCCAGGCCTGCGCCCCTGTATACGGGCAGACACAGTTAGCCATGTTCCACCATAAAGAGCTTCACTGACACAAGCATTCGAACGCTAAGAGGTCCCAATCTGATATCGAGTATCGAATCAAGGTCCTGATCGAGACAGACCCGGTTCACGAAGGTCAGCTTAACTCACAACCTGCTGCTCGACGTCAGCTCCGACTGCTGCTGCGTTGGTAGCACGTGATTGATTAATATATCAATATAATCAATGACAGCCATGGAGAAGCCTTTTCTAAGCCACTGCAGCTATAATAATTCTAATATATTCACACAGTATCTGAGTAAGAGTCAAGAATATTACTGAATCAGAGAGTGGACACAGAAGACGACAGCGTGTTTGTGAAGCTAGCCGAAATGCTACGTTTAATGTAATTAAGGATCAAAATGTTGTGTTTAATGATCTTAATAAACATTTAGTGTTGTAGAAAAGACAACAGATCAGGGCTATCTGACTAAATAACTCAGGGGGGCACAGTTACTGACATCCAGCAGTTATCGATTTAAAATCTAGTTTTGTTTTAAATGAACTCATCCATATAACAGGATCACATCTCTGATGGAAATTTCTGTCATTTCAGATTTGTTTTTTAATGTTTCCCTCACATATTTTTTTATCTGATTCAAAATCTAGAGCTCACCCGCGGCACAGATGTGGCCCCCGGGCCGCCAGTTGAAAAGTCCTGCAATAGAACGTAGTTATCTATAGTTTCATTCAACCTTTTTCTATCCCCCCCCCACCCCCACCACACTATCATTTATTTTTTCTTCAAATTTTGTTTTATTTGGAAAATAAAAGCTGCACTTTTATCATTTGTCTTTTTTTTTTTTTTTTTTAAGTATATTGATGAGAAATAAAGAACTAAGAACCAAATGTTTTCTTTACTGCATTAAAGAGCTACTAAAGTGTCAGGAATAAAAACTGAATGTATGTAAGGTTTGTGCAGTTTGGTGCAACACAAATATCACATTAAAACTATTATTCTGTCCTCAGTCTTAAGGCTACAACAGATATTAGGAACAAAATTAAAACCTCAACAGAGATGCTCCTAATAAACTAACATGTCCATGTAAAGATTGGCCTCGGATATTTTTTACATTATTTTGATATTTTTGCTCGTCGTCCACGTCTGACAAACTACCTGGTAGTTGGAAGGCGCTCCCTGGCTCCCCCAGCCGCTGCCTCCCTCCTCGGCCCATCCTGGCTTGCTGGAGGGGGGCTGGGGGACACCGTCGGCGATGGAGGGAGGTGTGCGACGGCTTTCTCCGCCGCTGTCCGAGGCTCGGGAGTGAGCGTCCTGAGATCTCTGCTGCTCACTGAGGACGAAAGTCACAGCAGGACGTGTCTAATG
>JAOXNZ010000177.1:6210913-6228119 GCA_028566095.1 Kryptolebias brasiliensis | reverse complement strand
ACCTGGACCATTACCCCTAACCTGGACCACTACCCCTAACCTGGACCAGTACCCCTAACTGGACCAGTACCCCTAACTTGGACCACTACCCCTAACCTGGACCACTACCCCTAACCTGGACCACTACCCCTAACCTGGACCACTACCCCTAACCTGGACCACTACCCCTAACCTGGACCAGTACCCCTAACTGGACCAGTACCCCTAACTTGGACCAGTACCCCTAACCTGGACCAGTACCCCTAACTGGACCAGTACGCTTAACCTGGACCAGTACCCCTAACTTGGACCAGTACCCCTAACTTGGACCAGTACCCCTAACTGGACCAGTACCCCTAACCTGGACCAGTACCCCTAACTTGGACCAGTACCCCTAACCTGGACCAGTACCCCTAACCCGAGCAGTAGTGTTGTGTGGGATGTGATTCTCTGCTTAATTTCTAAAATGAAAAAGAAAAAAGACATATTTCCACTTTATTTCAAGGTTTGATCCTAGTTCACAGCACCTTTATTTGTGGAACCTTTAAAAGCAAAACGTGTCCAAAATAATCCTTTGATTTATTTTCCTCCATATCAAAGTTAGGAAACTGCGCAACAGTTTGGCAAAATGTAAATTTAACTCCAGCAGGCTTAATCAGCTGTGGAAAAAATTGTAAACGTGAAGGAAAAATAAAAGTAAAAGCATACAGGTGGAAGTGTCACAGTGCTGAGTTGTGCAGCATTTTTTAAAAGCTGAGTCTCGTTTTCTTCCTGAGAAAACCGTGGGACTAAAACGTTCCTCCTGTTTCTCCTTTCCCTTTAAGGTTTGAATCTGAAAAATAAACACAAGGTGAAAACCAAAGAAACAGTCTGGTTAAAACAAAACTACATTCATTTAGCAGGAGCTGTAAACTCCTACCTGATTCGCTTCCCTACCGGCCACCGTACAGGTTTATCTTCACAAATGAGATGGTCTCCCAGTAGTTCTCACGTCCCTTTTCATAGATGGCATAAATGTACTTTTCATCTTCTATGGAGCCGCTGTCCAACGATGTGATGCAGGAGTAACCACTCGGTCCCTCCCATATCTGAACGGCTTTGTTTTCCCAAGATAAGCCATTTGTTAGCGACCATTTTAGCGTCAGATTCACTCCTGAGGGGCATGGGGGGGGGGGTGAAACAAGTCAGTCAAAACGTTAATCGTACCGCTCCTTTTCATGAAGTTAGAAGCACGAACGGTTCTTACTGTGTTGCTCGTTGGAAGGGTTGGTGAAGTAGAGCACCCCGTCTTTCTGCAGAGCTCCGGCCGCCACGGCTGGATCCACCAGTTTGCTGTCAAAAAACAGCTCGTCCACGGGGAGCGTCAGGCCTCCGTCCAGGCTGCGGACCACGATGCGGCACCGGCAGTGGTAGTTTTTCTGGTTCCGCACGTTGATCATGATGCTGCCGTCAGGCAGCTCGATGGGCTGAAGGAGGGCAGAGGATCACAGGATCATGTTATTTTAATTAAATACAGATATTTCTGACTGCTGGAGGAAGGCACCGGCTCCCCGCGACCCGGAAAAAGCGGGTAAAGAAAATAGAGGGATGGATGGATATTTATTTAGTTTTGACAGAGCACAAAAGATTAAATAAAGTCTTTTAAAAAGAAAAAAAAGACTATTGCAACTTTCATGTTTGTCCACTAGAGGGTGTAAGAACACATCTACAGCTTATAGTCCGTATATTGATTGATTGATTGATTGATTGATTGATTGATTGATTGATTGATTGATTGATTGATTGATTACAGACTTGTAGTCCACATCACATAAAAAAAAACAATCAATAATAAGATTTAAAAAAAAGGAGAATAAAAGTACAAAGATACATAAAAAGCTCCTAATCTTTCAGGAGGCAGTCGTACAGATGTTTCCAATACACAGATGTATATCTCACTATATTTAATATTAGTCAACAGTAGGATAATTCTATTATTGGACTCATTTAGTCTGCAAATAAATTTATACATAAGATTCCTTAAAACAGCCGTCAAAGAGCTGACATTAGCAGACAAACGGTTCGCTGCTCCATCTGGGCATATAACAGTTGAACCTGACGGTAAATGTCCTCATCATCTGATAGACGGTCTGTCAGCACACGACCAAGATATTTTACTTCATTTGAGACGTTCAGTAAGATCCCAGACAACTTAAAATGAGGGAAAACTCTATATTTGTCACCACCCCACCTGTGGAGAGGGAGCTCCGGACCTTGTCTCAGACAGGTGGCAGAAGATGTACCGTACCTGGCACTCGTCGGGGTTGAAGTCCTGATCTTTCTTCGGCTGGTTGTAAGGGATGCTCTTCAGCGCCGCTCCGTTGTACCAGTTCTGTCCGTGGTCGTCGCTCAGGATGCAGAAAACACCGTCTCCCTCTATCGTCCCGTGACCACAAACCACCAACCTGCCCTTCGCTGGTGGGAGGCGTTTCTGCAGAGGAAAACACAAACGGATGCCAAACTTATTGCTACTTACTCCTCCAAAAAAAAAAAAAAAAGCTTCATATCCTTCCTTGTTTTCTTATTTTTGCACATATAATAAAAACTGTCAATAATCTCATGAATAACTTTAGTTGCGATCATCAAAATAAACCCACACGGCTGAACGACACGATGCAAAAGGAGGTAAAATAAAAGATAAATGAATGCTTCCTACTTTTCTGTGTTTACATCTATATTTATATCTTCCTGATGGTGTTTTTTTCGTAATTCCTTCATATTTTAGACACGAGTCAAATCAACGCCTCCAACTTTATTTGAGGTTTACTAATTTAATGACTTGTCGGGAACGCTGAAAGCACGTATCGTGTTGATGAGGTCTTATTGGACCTCCTGTGGTTCATTTCATGTTGGTTAGTTTCAGTTCGCTGCTGCTGTTCCTCTTTGCAGAGAAAGCTTGGCTGAAGTTGGCAAATTTCCTTCTCAGCTCACATTAAACTTCACTACTGTAACACACTTTATACCGGGGTCAGTCAGGTCTCCCTGTCTCGTGTCCAACTTGTCCAAAATGCTGCAGCTCGACTTTTAACAGGAACTCGTAGCTTTGAACACCTCTCGCTGATCTTGTCCTCACTTCACTGGCTTCCTGTGCGACGCAGAATAGATTTTAAAGTCCTCCCGTTGACTTAGAAACGGCCTTCAACCCTCATATCTCTCCAGTTTACTTCGACCTTCTGTTCCTTCTCGGGGCACTTGGATCATCTGATCAGCTGCTTCTGGTTGAACCAAAAACCAGGTTGAAGCTCAGAGGAGATCAGGGCTTTAGTATCAGGTTACTTTCCCACCTGGATGCCGAAGCCCGGCCCGGGAGCGAAGGCCTTCACCCCGAGCTGGACCGAGAGGTTCCTGGGACGGCTCCAGCTGAGGCCGTCGTCCACGCTCTCCACCATCATGGTGCTGGGAGGGCTGCAGTGGTAAAGGTGGAAGCAGATGGAGTAGATCAGGATCACCGAGCCCGTCTCCTCGTCCACCACCACCGAGCCCAGGTTCAGGCCGTTGGGGTGGGACACGTCGTCCACTACGAAGGCGGTCGGGGACCAGGTGGTTCCTGGAGGGACGACAGAGGAGCACCAGATGTTAGACAGAAACCTTTGAAACCTGATCTCAGGATGTTTGGGTCATTTGAAAGGATTTTACGGATCAGCACCGGTGTCTGTTTCTGCTACACAATTTGTCCAAACCTTCCCTCAAACTTCCTTGACTCTTTTTTCAAATCTTTTCGAAAATTAAATGAACAAAACTCAGCTGCTGTTTCAATATTTGTGTGGAAACGCATCAAACATCACCTGAGATACATTAATACCACTCAAGGACTGAAGAATGTTTTATCCAGCCGCAGCTTTACCTCAGAGTCCAGACCACCAAATGGCATATTGAGTTATTATTTTAAAATTCTCCATCTCAAAAGCTTCAAAATGATCCACAGTTTGTTGAAATTTGGTGATTTATCACCAGGCAACAAGCTGGCCTGGTCAGAGGAGAAGGGGCAGAGAGGCAACAGCAGCTCAAATAACAACCGAGGTCTGCAGAAAACCATCTCTGAACTCACAACACGTCCAACCTTGAAGCAGTTGGACTACAGCAGCTGAAGATCCCACCAGGTGCTCCTCCTGTCAGCTAAAAGCAGGAAACTGAGGCTACAGTTCACACAGATTCCCCAAAACTGAACAATAAGAGATTAGAGAAAACATCGCCTGGCCTGACAGGTCTGGATTCACTGAACTCCAGTGGGCTTCACGGTCACCAGATCTCCGTCCAATCAGAACCTTTGGGATGTGGTGGAACAGGAGACTCACATGATGGACGTGCAGCCGACAAATCGGCAGCGACTCTGTGACGCTGTCATCTCAGTATGGACCAAAAGCGCTAAGGAATGTTTCCAACAACTTGTTGAATCTACGGCACGAAGATTTAAGGCAGCTCTGAAGGGAAAGGTGGGTCGAACCAAGACCAGCAAGGTGTACCTGATAAAGTAGGCAGTTAGCATAGATGCTAATCGCTAAAGACTAACATGAAAACTTAGATCTGGAGGCAGTGATTTAGTCATTTAAGACATGGCAGAAGAAAGAGCTTGCAACACATCAAATATATTTAAAATATCACCCATGTTCAGGACAAAATGCCTTCAAATAAACTTTACTGAATTTTAATTAAGACCCCTCACTTATGTAATACAAATACTGTCTTTAAGGACGTTTAGGAGTATATCTGTTCTGTATAAAAAGGTTTGGGGGCTCCTGCCTTTGTCGATGGAGCGTCTGACTGCGATGAACTTCGCTCCGACGTCGCTGGACGACAGCTTCCTGGCCTCACAGAAGGCCAGCAGGCTTCCTTTGGGGGTGAAGGTGATCAGGGGGATCCTGAAGGCGTTCACCTCCCCCTGGACGCCGCTCACCCACAGCAGCTGCTCGTCGTACACCAGAGGGTTAATCTGAGCAACACAGAGGACAGATAACAAAGGGTCAGGCCGGACGGAGGAGGCCTGTGAGCGAAACCAGTTCAGACAGGTGTGGCATGCGCACAATCAGAGCATCACGAGGCAGATAATGAAGGGGACGGTACACACATTGGATATCTATGAGCTCAACCAGTTTGAGGCAGGTTTATAACTGAAAGCACACGATAGTCTGGTGAGGTTTGGAGTCTTTATGTTGGAAAAACAAACAAAAAATGTACAGAAATGTAATAAAACTTAAAGCTTGGAGGTCAGCTCGCCATTCATTATTCAAGCTTTCCTGTTCTTGCTTTAAATAGTCCTCAGGAATATTCTCCCCAGGACTGTTAGACATTTTAAAGCTGCGTTTTGTTTCTGGATGAGCCCAAACATCCTGAACCACGGCGAGAGTCTGGAGAGGCCGACTGACGTCTGATTCCTGCAGCAGCGGTGGGTTTGGGATCCCCTTCAACGTTCAAAGGACCATCAGGCGTCTCCCAGGTGGCGTGAAATGGTGCAGCCAATCCGGTGGCGCCTTTATGTGTTTGTAACTTTTTTAATTTTTTAAACGCCGCCACCTGAATGCAGGCCCAAACCATGACGAGGCTGCCGCTGTGCTTAATAACTGCCTCTCATCACTTCCTTTTCAGATGCATGTTTTCAGTAATATATGTATTTTGCAGTAATTATCATTTGACAGAGCAGAGCCTCCTGTTTGTTTCCTTTTTCTATTAAAATTATCCAGAGAAGTAAAGTTAAAGCTCGACTTTTCTCCAGACTTCCTGACATTAAACCTGCTTTACATCAAAAGTCCTGATTTTCTAACCTTCTGTTCTGTGTTGTAATGTGTTAATGATCAGATAATAACAGTTTAATGTACCTGTGGGGGCCTGAAGACACAAACACACGGAGACAGCAGCAAAAACACAGAAACTATCCCACTTCCGGTTTCCATGTTGAAAATTCAGCTCCGACTAAATTTTCTTCTTCGCTCCGAAAAACAATTATTTTTACCAAAAACATGAGCCGGGAGTCAAAACATTCCCAGGAAGGCACGAAACGACACCTTCACTACAGCTGCTCTCATTTTAAAGCGATTTATCCGGCAAACCATGTGACCGACGTCTCTGGTCACGTGACCACCGTCACTTACCAAAATAAAAGCTTCTGTTCGGACGTCTTTTTCACATAAACTAAACTCAAGTTTGTTTGTTCATTCACTTATTTTCTCATGTAATATCATTTATTTTTTATAATGTTTGACCTCACTTATTATCCTCTTTGTTGTAATGACTGATTTATTACTTTTAATTTTGACTTATTGGATTTTATGTACAATAAAATATTAAAAAAATAACTACAACATGTGCAGAAAATCATAAGATGTTTTTGAAAGCCCGAACACACACTGCCTATATGGCACAATGTCCTGAAACACACACATATGGTTTAGTTTTATTATTTGTAAGTAATTATGATTCTTCTAATATGTCTGAATGAACATTTCTATAAATTCATTAGTAGTTTGGGTGTATTTTTCTTACTGTAGGTAAACAAAGATGCATTAAGTGTTTTGTGTTATCAACGTGAATAATATATGAACCAAAAAAACATGATATATATTTTCGAAGACATGAGCAAATATTTATAACTCATGAATGGCTTTAAGTGTACAAATACTATCCAGTACATACAGTACATGAATCTGTCCTTCATACAAACTCTCTCTGTCCAGAACATTGGAAAAATGCTTTAAATAAATTAAATTGAAAGAAAATAGCTTTATTGGATACCAAATTAGGACTCATTAGCTCAGTCTGGGCAAAACATGAAACCAAGTAGGAGCATTTCGAAAAAACAGGCGACAAATGATGTGATGGATGTAAATCTGTGTTTACTGCATTCTGAAGAGGAGGAAAATTAACACACAAAAGCCGACTAAAGGTAGGTGTCACACGGATCCTTAAATAAATACATCAAACTAGAGGAAGACCAGCAGAAAGGAAGGGATTACGAAGCGGGAAAAGATTCCGACAGTAGCCTGAGATTTGGCTAAATTCCTTTTATACCCTGAGAACGTGACAAACGTCGAAAACACACAGACAGTTTGATGCTGGTGCAAATATGCTGCTGCAAAAGATGAACCATAAGAGGCCACGGCAGCTCGGGGGTCAGAGCTGAGATCCCCTAATCCTGAGGTCGAGTCGGGAGGAGCGTCCGGCGGGAAACGTGCGCCGAATCTTCTGCGCGAGGAGCGAGCAGCCAAAGGAAGGGAGGTGCAAAAGGTGAAAAAGAGAAACGTAAACATTCCAGGACAAAAAAGGAGCAAATTAAAAAAGATTGAAAGACGAGAGGTTAAAACTAGGCAGTGGTTTCGGTCAAACTGAGATCTGATTAAGATCAGAAGGTCGTCTGCATACAGAGTGACTCGGAGCTCCGCCTCTCGTACCATAAAGCAAAATATTAAAGGTGCAGTTTTTTATTTGAGTTTTTATGCTTCTAACACAACTTCTACATCATTAAACGATTGTCCTCATCTGATCTTAACGCTCGATTTTCTCCCCATAACGACTTCTGTCGACTCGTCCTCACAGCTTTTAGACGATGACCTTTCCCCTTCCGACCCGGCGTCTCTGATTCAACCGTTTTGACTCTGATTTTGTCGTTTTGAGCCATTATGGTTTTAAAGGAAGGTAGATAAAGTAACTCCAACTTAAAACAAGAAAACAAGCTCATCCTATCCGGTCAAAAGCTTCTCAAACATCAGGAGAGACGGGTCTCCTGCCAGGACGTTTGGCGCTGAGGCTTTCCGTGGAGAAGATTTAAGTGAAGAGAGTTCCTCCTCTCTTGAGACGGGAACGTTTCACTCGTTTCTGCACCGCTGTGACTTCTGGCACTATCAAACAAATTATTTCCACGTCAAAGATCACGAACCGTTCGAGAGCTTGATGGTTCCTCCTAACAAAGTTGGCGAGGCATCTTTTCAGCTTCTGTTGTTCAGCGTCCCGTCGAAGCAAAAAACAACTAAATTAAATCTGCACAAAAATGAAGTTGAACTTCCCGAGCTTAACTAAGGACCATAAAACCCTTTCCTTCAGTCACGAGTTCACTACGTCTTGGTGGATGTTTGAAAGCATTGATTTATTTTCCTCCATTATCTCCTGATTGGGTGCTTTGTCTTCTTAAATTATACGAGAGCAGCCGTTTGGCAGAACAAAAACAATCTGGATTTATCAGACGAGAAACAATGTGAAGAGAAGAAGGATATCTGTTGATTGAACACAGACAGCTGGACGTTCAGGGAGTCATTTTCCGGAACGAATCGAGGTAAAGACGTCTCGTGTTTCTTCCTAAATAAGCCGACGGACGGAAATTTATTTTCCCTTTTGAAGGTTTGAACCTGAAAGACAAACAGATTGAAAATCAGAGAAAGTTAATTTAAATCTCAGATCCATTCGTCTCAGTGGCGCCGTTAACTCCTACCTGATCTGGTTCCCTACCGGCCGCCGTACAGGTGGATCTTGACGAATGAGATGGTCTCCCAGTAGTCCTTGTGGCCCTTTTCGTAGATGGCATAGATGTACTTCTCATCTTCTACAGAACCGCTGTTGAAGGACGTGATGCAGGAGTAAGCACTCGGTCCTTCCCAGATCTGGACGACTTTTTTCTCCCAAGATTTTCCGTTTGTGAACGACCATCGAAGCGTCAGGTTCACTCCTGAGGGGGAGTTAGCCGTGTTCTCATGAAAAGCGTAACAACGTTTAGAGGAACGAGCGTAAACGGTTCTTACTGTATTGACTGCTGGACGGGTTGGAGAAGTAGAGCACCCCGTCCTTCTGCAGAGCTCCAGCTGCGACCACCGGATCCACCAAGTTGGTGTCGAAGTACAGCTCGTCAATGGGGAGCGTCAGGCCTCCGTCCAGGCTGCGGGTCACGATGCGGCAGCGGCAGTGGTACGTGTTCTGGTTCCGCACGTTGATCATGATGCTGCCGTCAGGGAGCTCGACGGGCTGAAGGGTCAGAGGAGGACAGACAGGTTCATGACTACTGTGGACCAGAGGAACGACGGGTTGAAGGCTAAAAGAAGCAGAACACTCGCTGAAAGCTAACAGGAGCAAACTGCTAGCTAAATAGTAACAAAATGCTAACAGCTAAAAGTAGCAAAAATGCTAACTAAAAGCTCAAAGTAGCAAAGGGCTAGCTAAAGGTAAAAAAAATAGTTAAATGCTAGCTAAAAGTAACAAAAGGCTAGCCAACAGTAGCAGAAGAGTAACTAAAACCTAAAAATAACAAAATGCTAGCTAAAACCTCAAAGTAGCAAATGGATGGCTATAAGCTTAATAGTACCAAAATGCAGCTGAAAGTAGAAAAAAGTGCTACCTAAAAGTTCAAAGTAGCAAAAGGCTAGCTAAATGCAAAAAAATAGCTAAATACTAGCTGACAGCTAAAAGAAGCCCAATTGTAGCTAAAAGCAACAAAAAGCTAGCAAACAGCTAAAGGTAGCAGAAGAGTAACTAAATACTAAAATTATCAAAAGGCTAGCTTAAAACCGAAAGTAGCAGAAGAATCGCTTAAAAGTAAGCTAAAGGTTAAAAGTAGCAAAATGTTAGCTAACAGCTAAAATAAGCAGAACAATAACTATAAGCTAAAATGAGTAAAAGACTAGCTAAAGGCTAAAAGTAGCAAAAGGCTACCTAGAAGCTAAAAGTAGTAAATAGCTGGCTAAAAGCTAAACATAGCAAAAAGCTAGAAAACAGCTAAAATGTGCATAACAGTAACTAAAAGCTCAAAGTAGCAAAAAGCTAGCTAACAGCTAAAAGAAGAACAATAACTAAATGCTAAAAGTAGCATAGAGAAGAATGTTTTGAATGAATTAAATCCATCTGTATTTCTATGGCAAAATTATTTGTGAGTCAAATATTTTGAAAAGTACAAAAGTTACAAAAAAAACCCTCGCAGCCATCTCCTGAATGAGCTGAACCTTTTAACGTATGTGTGGATAAAATAAAACAAACTATGCAAAAATAATTAGAATCCAAAAAACGTACGGTAAGCAGTGTCGTGAACGCTGACTCAGCATTATGACAGATAAGATAAGAAGAAAACAATGCAGCTATAGTTTTATTTTAGCCACCGTACCTGGCACTCGTCGGGGTTGAAGTCCAGCGGTTTCTTCGGCTGGTTGTAAGGGATGCTCTTCAGCGCCGCTCCGTTGTACCAGTTCTGTCCGTGGTCGTCGCTCAGGATGCAGAAAACACCGTCTCCCTCTATCGTCCCGTGACCACAAACCACCAACCTGCCCTTCGCTGGTGGGAGGCGTTTCTGCAGAGGAAACCACAAACAGATGAAAACCATTCGCCTGAAACCTCTGAATTATTTCACAGCGGGTTGACATCCAGCTCCACCTGAGCTCCCGGTCCTTCTCCCCACCTGGATGCCGAAGCCCGGCCCGCCCATGAAGGCCTTCACCCCGAGCTGGACCGACAGGTTCCTGGGACGGCTCCAGCTGAGGCCGTCGTCCACGCTCTCCACCATCATGGTGCTGGGCGGGCTGCAGTGGTAAAGGTGGAAGCAGAAGGAGTAGATGAGGATCACCGAGCCTGTCTCCTCGTCCACCACCACCGAGCCCAGGTTCAGGCCGTCGTCGCGGTACTCGTCGTCCACGATGAAGGACGTCGGAGACCAGGTGCTTCCTGTAGAAACAACAGAGAAATGAGTGAAGACTGGACAGCGTTGGTGTCTCTTTCTGCTGCTGTTTATTATTATTATTTTTAAATTCTGCGTCTCAAAAGCTCCAAAACTAAATGTAGTTTGTTGAAATGTGGCGATTCATCCCCTGGCAACAAGCTAGTCCTGGTTTTATTGGTCTCAACTGATGTCTTTGGGAACTCCAGCCCTATATTTAAAAAGGCGAGTCCCCAAGCTTCATGAAGACGCCAAACATTATACAAAGGGATTTCCCAGAACTACAGCAAAGCAAAATGATCGATTTCGAAGGAACTAAGACAAAGGATTATTTCTGGAGACATACGTGTTAGAAAACTTCAATTTAAAGGGATTTAGGAAGATTATTTGGTATATTAGTGATCACTAGATGTGTGTCAACTTAAGGACGCTCAGAAACAAGTAATTAATTAAAGGAGAATCTAAATATAAAGGCCAGTGAGTCGTGACCACTTTGGTGTCTCTGTCTGTCTTTGGGGGCTCCTGCCTTTATCAGTGGAGCGTCTGACAGCGATGAACTTCGCCCCGACGTCGTTGGACGACAGCTTCCTGGCCTCACAGAAGGCCAGCAGGCTTCCTTTGGGGGTGAAGGTGATCAAGGGGATCCTGAAGGCGTTCACCTCCCCCTGGACGCCGCTCACCCACAGCAGCTGCTCGTTGTACACCAGAGGGTTAATCTGAGCAACACAGAGGACAGATAACAAAGGGTCAGGCCGGACAAAGCAGGCGGTACTTCTTTTACGTGTTTATCCAGTCTGCACAGGTATGGTATGTGCACAATCAGAACATCACGAGGCAGCCTGGTGAGTAAGGAGGAGCTACATGCTGACCAAAGGTTTTCAGTCATTTCATTGCAAAAGTAAAAAATCAATCAAAATCAATGAGATTTTGATAAAACATGAAATTGGATGAATAAAACAGACGGCACAGAGGAAAATCTTTCCATTCCCTGTCAGAATGAGGCCAGACCACTTCAGGTTTGTTGAAATTTAAGCTGTGGAGAGGCTGATTCAGCACTGGGGTTGGATTCAGGGCTTTTCCTGCAGCAGCAACCAGTTTGGGGACATTTTATCCTGAAACCTCAATGATGGATGATTGATGAAACCCTGATGCATCAAATCTAACTGTACAGAGTTTTACCAATTTTAACAAGATCTGCAACACTTCTGCCAAAAACACAGGGGCCCAAACCACGACAGAACCTCTACCGTGTTTTGTAATTGGCTGCAGGAACACGTCAGTTTCCTTTCTTGTTTTATCTTTTCATTTCTTACTAATATTCACTCTAATTATTGTGTGTTTTCCTTGTTTCCCATTTTAAATGAACTGCCACAATTCTGCTGAGATCTGTTTCAAATCATCCAAGAAAGTTTGGTTACTTTAAACCCCAAAAAAAACAAAACATAAAAATAAAAATAAAAGAGTGACAGGCAGCTGAAGACTTTTGCACAATTCTGTAGATGACATTTACTGAAGTTCCTGTCATAAAACTAAACTGCTGCATTTACATTACTAACTTAATCGTTTTCACCTATTTGCTGAGCGTAAATGAAGGTGTTATAAGGTGGTAATGATCAGATAATAACAGTTTTATATACCTGTGCCGGGTTGAAGACACAAACACATGGAGACAGCAGCAAAAACACAGAAAATATCCCACTTCCGGTTTCCATGTTGAAAATTCAGCTCCGAAAAACTATTTTTATTAAAAAAACAACAACAGCACGAGCCGAGAGTCGAAACACTCCGAGGAAAACAGAAAACTAACTACTGTATCATAAAGACAAACTATCTAAACAGTCATATGACCGAGGTTTGTGGTCACGTGGTTTCCGCCTGCCACCAAAATAAAAGCGGAAGCGGAAGTGTTTTTTTAAATGCCTAATTTTTGTACTTAAATTGGGTCTTTTTAATAATTTATTACTGTTTATTAATTTAGCTGATATTAAGAATAGCTACAATACGTGTTCAAACCCATATGATTTTAAATAGCCCATACACATCCAAACACAAAGGCTAAAAGTAGCAAAAAGCTAGCATAAAATTAGCAAAAGGCTAGCTAGAGGCTCATGTATTTGTCAGTATAGTTTATTTAATCAAACAGTGCAGCATAAAAAAGTAAAACAACTATGTTTAATATTTGCAAAATGTGCTAATAATTATAATTCATTCATGCACTGAAATATAGTGATTCAGTACAACAGGTTGTGCTGAATATTTCTAACCACAGTGAGGCAGAATATCCTGAAAACACACTCAGTATGTTACTGTAATACCTGGTCCAGTGCACATTATTAACATCCTTTCACTTTGTTTTACAGAGAGATAAAATGTTAAAAAAAATAAGTTATAAATACTTGTGCATAGACCAGTAACAAAGAGGGAAATTAATTTACTGAAGCTGCTTTTAGGCGACTGTTTGATTCTGTTTCCATGTTGTTTATCATACGTCCTCCTCAGTGACAAGAAGGATGTATGTGAATGTCAAGTGTGCTAAATTAAATCTTTGCCAAGTTTTTGTCTTCAACAAAGAAAGAAAATGTCTGACATTTTAAAACAAAACGCAGCAACAAAAGGAAATAAAGGTTACAGACAGGTTAAAGACTTTCAACTTCAAATATCCTTTGTTGATCTACACAAACTTTGCTCAAAAAGACAACAGTTTAAACTCATACTATACTATTTTTTCCCCTAATTATCACCATTGTTGTTATTGTTTTGGAACAACAAACAAAATATACCAGCAGGAATTGGTTTTGAATTTTAGAGATCATTTCAGGACCCCAAACCTGGTGTGATGTGACCCAAAACACACCAACTTTGGGAACCCCTGATGTGTTTTTTAAAGCTATAAAAAGGCGGAAGATGTAAAATAATTAAAATGTAACATCAGTTTAATTTCAAATGTACATCATTGTTTTGTGCTTAAAGGGTAAATGTGTACATTTATTCCTTTTAACTGAATAAAAATCACCAAACATCCAGTTTATTGTTAGCATCTGCACTGCTAATTAAAGTGATCACGCTGTACAGTCATTTAACTGTTAAACACGTGGTTCTGTTCAGCTCTCAGCTTGTTTTTTTGTTCCTGTTTTGATAGATACGTCCTGCTTTTCTCTGTGTTTCTCTGTGAACTGCTTGGAGAGTTCACGTCTGTGTTTTCAGCATAATATTTGTGCTCCTGGCATGACATGAAATGACTTCTCGGACTCTTTTGGGTCGTCGAGTAAAGCTGCAGCTTGCTGCCAAAAACAACAAAGCAAAGAAAATCCAACTGAAACAAGCTTTTGTTTTAAAGGAAAATATAGACCTATACACAAAACCACAAAGACATCAAAGGAATACTTTTAAAATTAAGGCTGAACAGGTTTTCTGATCAGCCCTGACCTGTAAAATATGGGTACTTCCTGTTTGCACTTCCTGTGTTCAGCTGAGGATCGTGAACCACATTCCTGCAGTCATGAGGCCCGGCTGATCTGAGTCACAAGCTACAGGGCGAGACGGAGAGGAACACGCTGAACACATTTAGGTGTGAAAATAACTCATGAGCACGAGCGGCATGCTGCTTGCAAGGAGCCACTTTGTTGGTTCTCCTGGAACCAGGAGAAGGATGATGAGAGAACACAGTCTGACATGAAATGGACTCTCGGTTGAAGCACAGGTACGTGTTTTATCCTGTAAAAACTGCCTTTTTAACTGATCGCACCAAGCCTCATAATAAAGAATGTTGTATAAAACTAAAAAAAAAGTGACATATCTTCGTTTTGATTAAAAACACAAAGCAGGTGAAAGTATAAACGTGTCAAAGATGTATAAATATGAGCCTAAAGGTTTATTCTGCAGGATGTGTTTTTACATGTTCACTCTACGTGTCACCGGATGTTAAAACATGCTGTCAGAAGATAAGCTATTTTCTGCTCAAACTTCTCTGTGTGGACGTAAAAAGTTGAAGACGCAGCTTGAAAAGAGATGCTTTCATATGAGCAACCCAAACAAGAAGGAGATTAGAAACTATCTTCATTTCAGCAAGATGTTCTTATGAAATGAGAAAGTGCAAAAATGAAAGGACAACAAAGTCCCGAAGGCAGGGCTGAGTTTTTGCACTCTGGTGTTAAAATGCGTCTCCTTTCAGATGCAGCGAGGCGGGAGCGTGTGATGGAAACAGAACTAGAAGAAGTCTGTAGCGTTCGGTTTCATCTTCTCTCCTTCGCCTGTGTGTGACCAACACAAAGCTGCTGACAGGATCACATGTGTGCAGACTGAAATGCAGCCATGATCCAGGTATTTTTGTCGTAAATATAACACAACTACTGCTGTAAAAGCTCATAAAATACAAGCTCGGACAGTTTTATCTTCCAATCTTATTATTTTTAGAAGCCCTAACCTCTAAAAGCAGAAGTTCTCTGGTTTCCTGCTGTTTGTTTGACTTCTTGAGTGTCAAGTAAACATGTTTATTAGAGATAAAACCTGTGGCCTCGCTGAGGGGCTTTTTTTCCCAGAGATTACACATGTATGGTGGGACATTCTGCTTCTCGCACCGTGAAATATTCAACCTTTCTGCCTCGGCCTGCCAGAAGAGCTCAGCAGCACCAGCTGTGACGTAAACCTGGCTTCTTATGCACTTTTTTTAATAAACTTTAATTTAAATAATTACGTTTTTATCTCTGCCAAGGAGGGTATCGTTTCAGTAGCATCTGTCTGTCTGTCTGTAAAAGTTATGAACGGATTTTCATAAAATCTTCAGGAAACGTCAAACATGGAACAAGGAACAAGTGGTTCAATTTTGGTGCTGATCCGATCAAATCTTGTGCTCTATTTATGCAGTCATGTAACAACAGTTGGACGCCTCTTAGGTCAGGGGTGATCACTGTTGATTTCAAGGTCCATGGGGTCAAAGGTTAAGGTCCCAGGTAACCCCTTTGTTAAAACTGGTTCTGTTTTGGTTTGTTTGTCTGTCTGTTAGCAAGGATCAGGTAAAAACTCATGAACAGATTTGGATGAAATCTTCAGGAAATGTTGGGGTTGAAACAAAAAACAATGGATTAAATAATCCAGATTATGATCCGGATTGCACTGTTTGTTCATCACGCTGCGGCCTTGGAGGGTTGAGTTTATGGAGTTCTCCTAGTTCATCCATGAAGTCTTTGTTAAACCTTGCTGGAGGCGGTTGCCTTTATTAGAATAATCATCAGCTAGAATTTCTAACCACGTTGTCCACTTTTATTAACAACGATCACTTGATCACTTATTCAACCAAAGAGTTTTTATATAAGGAAATAAAACAAAGACACAAACAGTATCTGAGGATTGTTTAAATTAAGATAGATCTTCAACCAAAATAAAAGCAGTGTTAACACAACCTGAAGTAATCTACATCATATGCAAGGAGTTGATTATTTTAAAAATATATTTTTTTACAGTGCTAAAGACGTGAGAGCATCAGGTCAAATATTATTCAAATTATTCATGATTTCTGAAGCAGAAATTTCATAAAGAAAACACAAAACATGTGTGTGGGAGTAAAATAAACACTCAGCAAAGGCAGGTTTGAGCAGCTTTGTGCCTCTTGTTGCATAACTACATTAAACAAATATGTGTTGTAAGCTGACAGGAGCAGAGCTATATAAGGAATATCCTAAACTTTCCAATCTGAGCCTCAGTGCTCCTATGTTCAATGAAAAGAACTAATTAAAAATAAATCACAACCCATCATTGTTAAGGCAAAATAATGCTGAGAAAAAGACAATTCAGTAAAACATATTGGTTATATTGTGAATAGTTTTAAATGCATTAAACCAACCAGCATTTCTTGAAGGAACGCTGCCAGTTATTGTGGGATATTTTAGTGGATGGCTAACTAAAATATGACTATTTTAGATGTTTAACATGTTGCTAATAGTGGCTAATTTGACATTTAGCTAACAGTTTCAGTGGGCCAAAACTTAAATTTAGCTAACACCTTTTAGCCTTTGATAGATTTGTATGTATTTAGTCAAATATTTTGACTGGTTAATAATGTTTTTTCACCAGCTTTTTATTTCGCCCTTAGCTTCAGTGCTAGCTATTCCAACTAGCAACCACTTTTAGGTAACTATCAAGCTAACATTTTTACATTATCAAGCGAATCGCTTCAGTTTTTTCTTATGTACTGTATTTTATCATCATTCTTTTCCTCTGGACATGTCAAACATGTTAGCAGAGAACATCAGATGACCTGTGGTAATGGCAATACAGTTGTTCATATAGAGGTTCAGCTTTTATTTTGATAGTCCACTTCCGCTTTTTGGCAAGGAATTTGCATATTAGCTCAACATATAATTTCCAAACTAAATATTTAGGTTCGACAAAATATTTAGTTTGCAAATTAAATGTTTAGTTGGGAAATTAAATGTTTAGTTGGGAAATTAAATGTTTAGTTTGGAAATTAAATATTTTGCTTGGAAAATAAATATTTAGGTCAGAGCTAAATATTTAGTTAGCACATTTAATGTTTAGTTTGGAAATTAAATATTTAGCTCGGACATAAACATT
>JAOXNZ010000177.1:6156484-6183928 GCA_028566095.1 Kryptolebias brasiliensis | reverse complement strand
GTGACTGCTGGAGATAGGCACCGGCTCCCCGCGACCCGGAATGGAGAAGCGGTTAAAGAAAATGGATGGATGGATGGGTAGAATTTTGCTCCTTTAAGCTTTTAATGTTTTGCTCCATTTAGTGTTTAGCTACTTTCAGCTTTTAGCCAGACCTTTGATACTTTCCGTTTCTGGCTAGTTCAGCTCCTTTTAGCTTTTAGCTCACATTTTAGCTAATGCTCTGCTTCTTTTAGCTTCTTCACTAAAGTCATTCAGCAATTACTGCATTTCTTAAAATAGAAAATCTTGTTTATTTTAGTGTGATTCTAATTTTCAGCACAGATAAAAAAGGAAATTTCCTCCTGCTTTGCAGAAATCAAGTTTTAACAAAAAAAAATCTTTTATTCTGTTGATTTAAAAAAGTAAAAAGCGTCCTGATGTTTTAGCTTCTTGTTATGTGATCCACGAAGATATTTAAAGTTTAATAAGACCCAACATATGACTGACCCACTAAAGTGTTAATGTTTATGACTTAAAATAAAAAAAAATTGAAAAACGTCACGTTATTCATATCAGAACTTCAAGAAGCTTTAGCGTTATAACACACATTAAATAATTTCACACGATCTGTAAAAGACGAGTCTTTTGCTTTCATATTTAATAAAAATAAATAAAACTCTGAACAGAATTAGGATCATTTAAAACAATCCACCCGTCTGAGTGATCAAACGCTAAACAAATAACTTCAATTAAAAGCAGAATAAATAAGATGAGCAGAAATCTGTGTTTTTTCTATCCAGAACTTTCAGGCATTCAACGTAAAGACTGAGTTCATGACCCCGAGCAGAGGAGGGATTTGGTAAAGTCAGGGACTCACCATCATCATGACGTGCAGATCTGCCATCTCATGAACGCCTGATTTACACAGGATGATCACGGTGCCCGTGGCGTCCAGACCTCTCCTGCCCGCTCGGCCCGCCATCTGAATATATTCACCTGAAAACACAGAAAACATATTTTTAAAAAAACAAAAAACTGCTGCTTTCCTCCTCAGATCCTACTGGAGTTTACAACCGAGAGACAAATATTGTTAAGGGAAACGGGGAGACGAGGGACTCGAACCCGGCAGCAGGTTCCTGAAGCCGGTCCCGTCGTGTTTCCTGATGTTGTCGAACACCACGGTCCTGGCGGGCATGTTCACCCCCATCGCAAACGTTTCTGTGGCAAACAGCACCTGGGGGAGGAGAACAGAGGCGCTTTAAACACTTCAATACGCTTTTATCTGCCGATTGATGCTCATTGTAAAAAAACAAACAAACGCGACTCACCTTCACCAGACCTCGGGAGAAAAGCATCTCGATGACCTCCTTCAGGATGGGCAGGATGCCGCTGTGATGGACCGCGATGCCGCGCTTCAGAAGGTCCCGCATGAGTAAAATCTGGAGCCACAGGCCAGAAAATCCATGAGGTTATTGCCCCACGTCTGCGTGTTTGTTTCTGCACATCTGCTACTGATCACCTGTTGTATTCAAGATGGCCGCAACAGCGAGGGGATCTCAACAAGCGCCGAAATGACTACGACTCGGTCAATTTTACAGACGCTGAGCTCAAATTTGGTGTGGTAGCAGCTGAGAGTCATTCACAACACATACTAACAAATCACATCAGATTTCTCATAAAGTTTTGACTAAAATGGCCGTAACTATATGCGGGCGATCAGTGTTTCGCCTGTATATCTTAGGCCTTTAATTATATATAAATAAAACATTTCAGCAAAGATCGGCGGTTTGTTTACCTGTGGCAGCTGCCGGTCTCCTCCTCGGAGGCGACTGAGGCTCTTCTGGAAGAACGAGTGGATCTCTGCCTTCTCTATGGAGGTGGTGAGGTCCATGGAGTCCAGCGAGCGGGCGTTGTCATCGCACCGAGTCCGAGAGAACGTGAACGCAACCACCGGGGTCTGCTGCCGCTGGGACAGGAAGTGCAGCAGGGTGAGCCACACCGCTCGGTCCTGGGGGGAGGGGGGAGAGGCACGGCGAAAGGTAAAACATGAGGAGACACCAAACCCGGAAGGCGGTGAGGCGATGCAAGCTAACTACCTGACTGGCCGAGGTGTTCTGGGAGGTGTTTTTAGAGCCAAATGATTGAGCGTGCTTGCTGGTTCGCTCCTTCTTCGCGTCGACAGCTGCGTAGTACCTGAACCAGGAAACAGCCTTCCTTTAACATTTTAATAACAACCAGTAAGTGAGGTTACCTCGTGTCACGGCTGTACCCTTTAGTGAGGAAGTTTCCTGCAGCGTCCAACAGCAGGAACATCTCCTTCTGAGTCCTGGTGCTGTTTCCAGTGTACAGATAATGCTCTAAAGGGACGGGCCTCTTCATCGTGCTGATCACATAAATGTGCCTCTTCTTGATCCGACTGGGGATGAAGAACACAGTCAGGCGCTTGTGAGAGTTTCAGAGCAGACATTAGGAGAGGAGACGTTACCCGATCCACTCGCTGAACTCCAGGGCATTCGGCACGGTGGCGCTCAGGAGAATGATGCTGACGTGATCGGGGAGCATAATCAAGACCTCCTCCCAAACAACCCCTCTCTGAGGAAAACAAAGAAAAAGAAGGAGGAAGAACTATTACTCCTCAGGTCGTCGGTAAAACAGACAACTAAGAAAACTCTGCAGGAAGGCGTCCTGACGTCAGCGTCGTTGATGTAGTGGACCTCATCGAAGATCACCCACTCCAGGTCTCTGATGACCTCTGAGCCGTTGTAGAGCATCGACCTGAGAGCAGAGAGGCGTTTTGTCCGTTAAAAGGGAACCCGCCGATCTCTACAAGACCAAGACGAAGGGGAACAACGTACCGGAGGATCTCCGTGGTCATGATGAGGCAGGAAGACTCAGGACTGAGCTGGACGTCACCCGTCAGAAGTCCAACGTCCCCGAAGGTGGTCTTAAAGTCTCTGAATTTCTGATTGGACAGAGCCTTGATGGGAGACGTGTAGATGGTCCTACGAAATCACCAAGTCAGCATAAAAACGTAAACCTTCAACACCGACAGGAAAATAAAGTCGTTCCTTCAACACGTTCCTCACTGCAAAATAAAAACACTCGGATCTATAAATAGGAATCAAAGCATCGTGTAAAGAAAGAAGTGCTAATCTGCACAGGTGTTTTATTCTGTAAGTCGCTTTAAAAATCAACTAAATCATATCGAACGACGTCCTGCCACAGTGATAGGTCTGTAAAGTAAGGAAGAAAGCAGATAAATAAACAAAGATATTATTTTTGAGATTTAAACCTTTCGTTTTCACTTTGAAACACAATATAGACTGTAAAAATATCACCACAAACTTAACAAAAGTCATTTACTCAGCGTGTCCGACTAAAAGAAAAAACTGTGTCTCGTGTTTAACTAACTTTGATTTTACTAAAGTGATGTAAACAAATACTGCGGCTCAGAGCGGCTCCATTAAACACACAACACAAAAAAAACTGTTTCTCATAAAGTGAAGTTTTGGCAAAATTGAAAGAATTGAAGAAATGACCATAAATCCTGCTTTTAAAACCATATTTACCATCTTTAAACCAAACATCATCACCACTGACATGACATGCTCTTTAAAATAAATAAAACCAAATTTTTTAAAATATAAATTTAAAACGTTTCACTTTAGCGCCACCCAGAGGCTCGTTTAAATTCACCCTGCCTAAAAAAATAAAAATAAAATAACGACTAAAGGACACGTTTCCTGATGGTTTAAACCAGCAGTGAGATTCAGATTAACATCCTGTTGCTATAGCAACCACAACTGGTGGCATCCCATTCATACATTTTAAACGTAAACGTACCCACATTATATTACCCTCAATGATTTAATAAAAGATAAAAAGCAAATAAACCGATCAGTCCTGTTAAAATGAACTCCTAAACTCTGACTGGTTAAATGTAACTTTTGCTTAAATAAGTTGTGAAATTTTGGGTAAAAAAACAAAAATGATTTGTTTTTTTCTTTCTACTATTTGGTTGCAGTAAAGTTAAACTGGAAACAAAAAGGTGTGAAAAGCTTTGGAGCATTATTTCTATAATTTATTACTTCCTCTCAATCCAACTGAGTTAATATTAATATCATTAGTGGTTTTAAAGCGAACTAAAGCTTTAGTCACTGTTTTAGTTAGAGACACAAACCGAGGCCCCGGCGGTTTTTAGCGTGTCCTGACGGAGACGCACCTCGTCATGTGTTTCTGTGACAGCGCGATGGCGTACTCGGCCACCACGGTTTTGCCGGCTGACGTGTGCGCGGCGACGAACACGGAGTCGTGGGCCTCCAGCCTCAGCACCGCCTGCTTCTGGAAGGTGTCCAGCTCGAAGGGCCACTGAAGCAGAGGGACGGGTCAGACAGAGGAAGACAGAAACAAACATGAAGACTAACTGGATAAACACCGGGGGCCCCCCACCTTGAACGCTGGGTTGGGGATGCGTTTGTAGAAATCCTCACAGGGCGACATTATGTCCACGGGAATGGCCCATTTCTTTTTCTCCTCCGGGTTTTCTCTCGGCTTCGCTTTCTCTTCTTCTCCCGTTTCTGGGGGGGACGAGGACGACACAACATCCTGCAGACAAACCGTTAAACTCCAGTTAGAATATAAGTCAATAAAAAGGTGATAACATGCTGGGATTCCTTTAATTCTCTAAGTTAACAGACTGAAACACGATTTAGATAGTTGATACAAGCCATAAGTCACTGGGACACAAACTTTATTAAACTTTTTTGTTCTTTTTTAGATAACCTGGTGAAGGTTTGTTGCCATCCAAGGTTTGGTAATCCTTGGAAATTTTTCTCAACAACAAATCCAACAGAAAGCTCATCAAATGAGAAGAAATCAAAACGAAGTCCATTTGCCTTCAATTTAACTCACTGGGACTTTTTAAAGACTTTATTACAAACTCTTTTCTGCCTAATTACTTCAGCTTTCTCACTGCTCAAAAACCATCCAACCATAATTGAAAATGATCCTTTCAGGCTTCTCATAAAAGCTCGTGTTTCTACCAGAAGACTGATTAGGGTTTTACAATGGCTAACTTTTACTAATCTGAGCAGCAGATGGACAATTTATGAGGCCGATTTGTCTCTTTGTTTCAAACTGAGGAGTTAAATATTCATTCATATCACAATTTACTGGATCACACAAAAAAAAAGAAGTGAGGAAATCTGGGCCAATGCTTAGAGTAGAGTAGGTGATAGTCAAAGGTAAAAAAAAGGCTCATCAAGTGATTAAAAGAAAATAACAGCTGCAACGCTTCAAAAACTACACAGGCCACTAATGATGATGTCATCAAGGCAAAGACTTTGGTTAGGATCAGACTATAAACATGTTTAATGAGTAAAAAATAACAGCAAAGGATGGGATGACCGCTCTACAGCTCTGATATAAATACCTTGATGTCTAAATCTTCAAGACTGTTAGTCCTGGGGAGTTTGGTGGCTTCCTCAGTTTGTTTGCCTTCCTCCTTCTCCTCTTCCTCCGGCTGTAGATCAGAAATCTCTTCCAGTGTGGACAGTAGAGACATGAGGTTCACTTCTGCCTTTGCTATTTTCACATCTTTAGGATACAAATTCAAAGAAACAAAAAGGTAAATAATTATCTTTGAAAGCACAAAGTTTGGTTTTGTTTTATAAACATATAAAAATACAATTTATAACCTCTGTTAGTAAAATCCATCCCAGCATTTAATCCAGGGGGAACTTTGAATAAATCTGTGGGACAAAAAGAGCAACGTGAAATAACAGCAGCCTACTTGATGGAGTTTTTCCTACAAACTGAAAATTTAGAAATTCACCGTTCTCAAAGTCTATTTCCTTCTCCAGCTCAGATTTCTTTTCAATCTGGTCCAGAGTCAGTTCCTCCATTCCTCCTGGGAAAACATCACCAGATACAAATTGGTCAAAGACAATAATAACAGAAAACAGTTTTAAAATCCTGCGTCTCACCGGGGAGGAAGGGGTAGTTCGTGTTGCTTCCTCTGAGACTCTCTGAAGGAGGTCCAGGCTGACGCTGCAGCGACAGCGAGTTTTTTGCCGATAGATCAGTGTTTTCTAATAAAACCTGTTAAAGAATAATGGAGATGCATTAAACGTTACTTCGGTTAACGTTACTAATGCATTGAATGCGTTTTTTAATCATCATTAGAAACGATTACACTGTCTGTTTAACGAAAAGACCAGACAAATCAAGGCAAGAAAATCAGCTGCAATTCTGGGACTAAGAAGTATTTCAGTAATTTAAAGTAAGGAGAAGCCGTAACTTCCTGCACCCTTACCTCTGTGAAGTCTAAGAGCATCCCTGTGGTTGGATCTCTGACCACAGAGAGCCCAGAGTGGAGTGGAGATGGGGTGCAGGAGAGCAGAGAGTCGACATCAACCTTCCTCTGAGTCACTCTGGTGAAGATGACAAAGCAAATGTCATGTCTTCTTCAATATATGATACTGTGTTGGTCAATATTCTCAGACTTCCCACCATACAAAAACAAACATAATAAACAGCTTTACGTACTTGAGAAACTTCTGAAAGGCGAAGTCTGTGTCATGGATGGGCAGCCAGGCAGGATCCCGTAAAAACTGTTTCTCTACTTCAGTCTCTAAGTTTAGGCTGGTGGGAGGAAGTCCATGGGGAAGCTGCAGAAAGGAATGAATTAGATCAGAAACGCTGAACTTCTTTCATTAATCAGTTTTTGAACTGCACAAAGACTTGAGACGTCTGACGAAGCCAAGGGTTCCTTTCACAAAAACAAAACATGTAATTTACCAAAACTATCCTTTGTGATGATTTCAATATATTGTGTCCTGGCCAGAAAAATAACTTATTAAAATAAAAATACACACCTAGATTTAGCTAAAACAAAATAAGTAAGAGCCTACCTTTATAAAGGTACAGTAGATGTTTCAACTTGTAAGTAAACAGAGTGACCAGTTTCACTTTTTTTTTTAAACAACCCGCAGAAAGACAGTTTTTGTGGTTATAAAATGATCATACTCTGTTTCAGAGAGGTTAAATTGTTAGTTTACAAGCAAACCAAACAGCTCAAGAGATTTCAACAACTAAAATTGGATTAAGGAATGTCTAAAGCATGATGAACCATCAACTCTGAGGAAGAAATGTGGTCTGAAGAACATCTGAACTGGCTGTAGTCAGTTTTCCTAAACTACAAACAATCGACCTGCTCTTTACTGACCGTGCTCTGAGGAGGTAAAGGCTGGTCAGGAACGGGGTGTGTGATGAGTTCAAACCTGCCAGAGCATCCCATCTCCAGCAGAGACAGCGGCAGGTCCACGGGACCCACAGGGGGCACATCTACAAACAAAACAACAACAACAAAGCCTGAATGAACACATGAACCACAATGAAACTCATCCACAACCATGCAGGGTGGAGCCTGGGAGGACTGGACCCTGCTGCTTAGGAGATTTAACTATTTTATCAGTTTTATTTAATTCCCAAAACGGCTCAATTGCAGATGCAAAATTAGTAATCTTCAAATCTGATGAGTTCGTTGAATGAAGCAGCGACAAAAAGCTGCTCACAGATCGCTACAAACTACATTATCGAAGCATATTACAAAAAGAAAATATATTTTACTTTTTTATTAATATTTTAGGAGTTTGTTTAACAACTAACAAGACAAAACTCACGTATTCTGTCCATGTTTTTGTAAATGTAAACTGAAAGTTGCCAACATGAAGCTCCAGCTCCAGCTGTCGCCCCGGAAGTTGACAGCTTCTCAAAGCGGAAGTAGCTAGCAAGCTAACCGAAAAAAAAAGAAGTAAACTAAAAATAATTTGTTTAATGTACATGTTTTAAATTTATTTTATATAAATATGAACACAATTCCAGATGGATATAATTTATATTTTTATTTTAGACAAATTTTAAAACCGCTTGCTTACGTCATATTTACGCGCCGGTGTTGTTGTTTCAACCGTTTTAAGAATATCTTGATTTCACATAAACAAGTTTTAGACGCAGGTATTTGTTATTTAAGGCTTGCAGTAAACAGTTGAATCTATCTTTTAATTATTTATCTTATGTTTTGAATTGATTACGTTTGCATTTTCTCTTAAATACATTTTGTGGTCGTTTCTGGCTCGTGAGCTACTCAGTTAGCGGCGGTGAATAGCTTGAAAATAAAAACTCTTATTATATTAACTTACTTTTTGTTCGCTTTAACAAACCTATATTTAATCAAAGCTGTCGTCTGTGTTTTAGTTGTTGCTATCATGGTGATGTTTCCAAATTCACTGACAGAGGAAGAGGAGGCTTTGCAGAAGAAGTACGCTAAACTGAAGAAGAAGGTAGGCAACCTGATGGTTTGTGTCACATTTTCCTGTATTATAATGAGCTTTTTGTGTTAGGTTTGTTGATTAAACTCGTGAATGTGCAGCAATATTTATCTGTAGAGGCAGGTTAATTCTTCAGTAACTTTGTGCAACACCTTAGAGATTTACAGGAATAACAAAAATTACATACACACAATTTTTATATATCTGTTAAAAAAAATACTGTTAAAGCTGGGACAAAAAGGGTGTTAATGACATGAAAGAGATAAACAAGCAACCAAAACAAGAAAAGGAAGAAACCAGTAGTAACTCAGACTATCAAAAAAAATGAATGAGTGCAGAAAATGAATGGTGATCCACAGTTAATGAATCTTCCAGTACCAACATATTAAAATTAGATTTAAAATAGACTCATTTTCACTTCTTCACGTCTTCTTGTCTTTTCAGAAAAAGGCGCTGCTTGCCCTGAAGAAGCAGAGTTCAACCAACCAGACAAACCAGAGTGGTTTGAAACGAAGTAAAGCTGGTTTACTTAACAGATTTATGTACTTATGTTTATTAGGTTAAACCATTTCACCAGGCATGGTTGCCAAATTGGTAATGTTGCTAGAGTTCACCTTTTTCAGACCCTCTTGGTGATTTATTTGTCTCAAACTTTAGTCTTAACCTCTGACGGGAAAAGATGCTTTTTAAAAGCTTCAGCTTATCATTTTCAATTATTTAAACACCTTGTATGCTTTCATTTACCTTCTGCTCTCCTTTATTACAGCTCTGTCGGACCAGCCTGTTGTTGATACGGCAACAGCGACAGAACAAGCAAAAATGCTCATTAAGTCGGGCGCCATCAGTGCTATTAAGTCAGAGAACAAGAACTCTGGATTCAAACGCTCTCGAATGCTGGAAATCAAACTGAAGGTACAACTTTATTAAACATACCAGCTCACATGTGCTTCTTTACTTAAACTGTGCTTTGAGTGTTTGATTTTGTGCACCTGATCAGGACCCAGAAAAAGGTCCAGCTCCTGCTTTCCTACCCTTCCAAAGGAGCGTCTCCACAGATGATGACCAGCCGGAGGTACAGGACGAAAAACACGACATAACACAATCACTTTGTTGTATTTGGCATTTCTCCTTATATTTATAAACTCACATTTCACCACTTGTTTTAGTTGAACACATTTGTGTTAAATCTTCATTTTGTATCATTAAAACAACATAAATTCATGCACATATCTGAAAACACAAGGTGAACAATGATCCAGGTTATGCTGAAGTTTTTGCTTCTTTGTGGTGTTTTTTTTATTTCTAGTCTGCAAAGAGAGCCAACAGGAAGTCTTTGTATGAGAGGTAACGTTCAAAACCGCCATAAATAAGCAAATCAGCGTGTTTGATGTGCTGAAAGTGTTTATCTGTGGGTCTAACATCGTTTCGTTGTGTGTAACTGCAGCTTCGTCAGCTCAAGTGACCGATACCGGGAAGAAGACGAAGGAGGCAGCATGTCATCCAGCCGTGACACGGACAGAGAGCGAGACAGAGAGCGAGACAGAGAGCGAGACAGAGAACGAGACCGAGAGCGAGACCGAGAGCGAGACCGAGAGCTGGACAGAGAGTGGGACAGAGACCGAGAAAGGGATCGGGACAGAGGCAGAGAGAGAGACAGAGAAAGAGACAGGGACAGGGAACGAGATAGAGAAAAAGAAAGAGACCGGAGCGGAGAAAGAGATCGAGACCGGGACAGAGACAGAGACAGAGATGGACCTTTCAGACGTGAGTGTTGAACCGCTGTGAGCTCCTTCTCTGATGGATGTCAGAAAACTTTGTCTTTAGACAACATAGATCCTAATCTCCAGGTCTTGCAGTAATTTAACTTTTGAAGGCGCAACTAATGTCTTATCAGGATTATCTTTTCCTGAACTTATCTATAAATGTCTCACGTTCTATAAGGTTTAAGCTTTAGACTTGAACTACTGAACCAGAGTCACTTAAGCTCAAGAAGAGAAGCTGATTTGTAACCCTTGATGTGTCTAAAATCTCTTGAAAGTGTCTGAAATAGACATATTTATTTATTTGGAAAACTCTACAATCAAGATATACTTGAGAAAATCCCATTTGTATCGAGTATATTTAATCTTAAAACCTGTGCACAGTCAGACACAGACGTAGTCATTAAAGTTGTCTCAATGTGAATCTATTTACATAAATTATTTCACAATATTAAACCCATATAATTCCAACAGACAAGAGATGGTCAAAATAAGCAAAATATCCACAGCTAAATGGAAAAAGTGAGATTAATGAAGGGAAATGTTCATTTGCGCCTGTTGTTTTCTTGATTTTTTTTTTTTTTTCCTCCCAGGATCAGACTCGTACCCCGAGCGTAGAGGCGTGCGGAAGGGGAACACGGTGTATGTTTACGGCTCCGGGCTCGTCGAGGACAGCCTGCGCGCCGCCTTCGCCCAACACGGAAACATCATCGACCTGTCAATGGACAACCCTCGCAAGTACGGAACCGTGAAGCCGCTGAGCTTTTGTGCAGCTGCCTCCTGTGTGGTTTGGTACGATTGAACTTTCCGCTGCTTCTGTTTGTTTCCAGTTGTGCGTTTATAACGTTTGAGAAGATGGAGTCTGCAGACCAGGCTGTGGCTGAGGTTAGTATTATCCTAATAATTTTTATAAATAGTAGAAAATCTTCAAAAACATAAAAAGCAATAAATTAAATTAAAATAAAAGCATTCCTTAGGGAATATCGCCTGCTTCCTTGCGAGCCAAAGCTATAAACTGAGATCTTGCAGTGTGTAGCGCTCAGACTTTGTGTTGAGGATGACTCTCAGCTACAACCACTCCAGTCTTAGCTCAATATCTGTAAAAATGGCTGCCATTTGTGTGTTTGCTAAGGTTGGTCAGCTGTGGCGGCCATCTTGAGTCAGTATGACTCCAAAGGTTGATGAGTTGTAGACGTACATCCAGTGATTACTCTGAGTTTCATTAAAATCCATCCAGTGGTTCTTGAGATGTTTTGCTAACAGCAAACGCACACAAGCAGTTACATGATCACCCACCTTTCTTAGCAGAGGGTGATAAAGATTTGATGCTGACAGTATTAGTGTCAGCGATTTAAATCACAGGCTTTCAAAGTGAACTTTTTATGTCTAAAGAAAATGTACAGTAGTTAAATAATCTGGATTTATTACAAAACCAGATCCTTTTTTTAAGCAGCAGCTCTGAAGTAAATTAAATATTAGAGTGAATTGAAACGTAGACTTAATAAAACTGTTGGTTTCCTTTTTTTTTTGTCCAGCTGGTATGTCATCTACAACATCTATAACAATTTCCACAAACTCCAGCACAGCCACCATCTTGTTAGTCTGAGAACTAGTAAAATAAATAAAATTAAGTATAGATGAATATATGGATTGGTTGTGGTGGGTTAAGTCATTTAAATTTTTATGAATTTTAGTGTGACAAATGCAGAAACAAGCTTTAGTTTGAAGGTTTTTCTGTATTTAGTTTAAATTAGCTTTTAGCCGTCTAATTTCGCCTGTTATTTTCTTCGTGTCGCAGCTGAACGGAGCCGTGGTTGGAGAGGTTCAGGTTAGGGTCAGCATCGCCAGGAAGCAGCCCATGTTGGACGCCGCCACCGGCAAATCCGTGTGGGCCTCGCTGGGTAAAAACAGCTCCGTTCTTGTCCGTTCGGACGCACGGCTGAGGGTCGACTCTTACCGCCGTCTTTGTTTCTTTCGCAGCCGTGCAGAACAGCACCAAAGGCTCCTACAGGGACAAGAGGAACCAGGTGGTGTACAACGAAGATTTCCTGCACTGAAGCGTTTCCCGTGTTGCTCTGTTGTCCTTAAAACTATAACTTTGTTTTGTTGAGCTCAATAAAAGTCACTTTCATGCTTTCCCCCCCTCTTGATTAAGATTTATAAACTGGCAACTAGATCCAGAAAGATAAACGTGTTATTTAGGTGGATCAGCTGTTGATGTAAATAAATAAATAGTAATTGTCTGAATCAAGGAGCAGTGATGTAAACATTGTTCTGAATGGGTGAATGATTGAACTCAAAGTTTATTTCCTCTTCATACCAAACTGATATTTACATATTTTACACTTTTTAAAATCAGCACAGTGAGAGGAGAGTCATTATGGTACAATTACATCTGCAAAAAAAAAACAGGACATTTCCTTTTAGTTTTCTTTACACAGTTTCTTTTTTAGACCTGTTTTTGAGACACTTAACATGTTATAAAGTGTCTGAAAAGACAAAACTGTTTTGACCAAAACATTTGACACTTTAAGAAACTCAAAGATGTTTAAAAATATATTAAAAAAAGCAAATCAAGGATTAAGATTTTTCTGCTTTGGCTTCAGGATCAACCATCACTGTTAGGGATGGTTTTTGTCTTTTTAACTTGACTCAGACAAAAAAAACAACCTAATATATTATTTATTTATGCTGCAAATTAAGGCATAAATTTTACACGTCTGAAAGAACTTCCTGGCAGTAAAGTTCAAAGGATTTGAAATTACTTTTTGCACTTCCTTCATGTCAGCGGTCTGACTGAGTCTACGAGCAGCAAGTCTGACTGCAGCTGCAGAGTCCAGATGTTTACGTCTCTGACCTTTGACCTATGACACCTGTTCAGTAACCAGGCATTCCTGATCTTCCTCCCGTACTTTCCCAGCAGCCCCTCTTGCTCTCTCCCGTTCCTCCTGCTCGTGCAGCGAGTTCTGCCCCGTGGTTTTACCGTGCTGCTCCTTCAGGTGGCGCCGTAAGGCGGGCTTGTGGGCGAAGCGGGCGTGGCAGTACGCGCAGTGGTGCGGACGCTCGCCGCTGTGGAGGTTCATGTGGTCGATCAGCGTGGACTTCTGGGTGAACGTCTTGTAGCAGAGGGGGCACTGGTGTGCTTTGCTGCCCCCGCGGTGCACGGCCATGTGGCGGGTGAGGTTGGTGGCGTGGTGGAAGTGTTTGCCGCAGCAGGGGCAGCCGTACAGCAGGTGGGTGGAGCGGGAGTGGACGGCCAGGGAGTGAGCTGAAGGGAACGTCAGGCCACAGTGTTCGCAGATCACAGGGCCTGTCACACTGGACGTAGATCCCACCACAGCAACGGACTCGTCTCCCCCCTCGTTTGTTCCGACAGTCAAACCTGAACTCCCCTCACCGGCGTCGGACTCTTCCAGAGAAAAGTGATTCAAACTGTTGGCTACAATGGGTGAAACCTTATCTCCATGACTGTTGCTCAAACTGAACTCTAATCTGGGGATTTCAGCTGAGATGTAGCTTCCTGCTGCCTTCAGCTCCTCTTGGCTGAAGTCCAGCCCCAAACCCCCTCCCAACCCACTGGCTGTAAGGTACCACAGGTCCTGACGGTGAGCTATACTGAGAGGTCTTTTCTCCTGAGACGACGCCCACCGTCTCTTTTTAAAACCTCGTCCCCTGCCCCTCCCTCTGCCACGGCCAACTTTAGGGTCAGACAGTCTGCGCCTGATCGCACGGAGACCCTCCACTGAAAGACCCCCAAAACTGAGATCCCCCACTGAGTTTAGGTCATATTCGCTGCCATCTCCTGCAATACCAACTTGTGTCTCTGGGTAACAGACTTCTTGGGGAACATCAGAGGAACCTTTCTCAGCCTCTCTGTCTTCGTTTTCTTCAGAGATATACATCCTGAACAGATTGTAGTCCGGTTTGGCCTCTTCCTCCTCGTCTGATACGTTAACCTGCAACAAAAAAGGATTCAGTCATCTTAAAGCTGATCAATCGCTAAGTATTACAAAGCTAATTTGTAAAATGAACACCGTCAGTACTGTTTGTGACACAATTTAGCTGAAAGGAAAAACAAAGACCAAAACAGGTACCCTAATACAAGCCTCATCTAGCACAGAACCGTCGTCATGGTGTTGAATGCTGCCCTGAGCAGATGTTTCGCTGTTTTCCTCCACTGAGAGAACCGCGGGACTGTGTTGATGCACGGGGGAGGGTCGAGTGGGGGGAGGTGAAACAGAATGAACACTGGCGCTGATTATAACCGGCTGGGTCTGGCTTTCCTCTTCGGTCACCTAGTGATTCGAGAAGAAGAGAAAATGGGAGAGCTGAAAATGAGATCTAGACCAAAAGGAAAATACAGGAAGTCAAGCTGAGGCATCCCGTGGCCTTTGGGTCAAATGGACCCAAGGTTACAAGGGCTTCAGGAGGGTTAGAAACGTTCTTAGGATAACATTTCTTATTATCTGAAACTCTAACCAACCTTCATTTCACCCGGGTTCTTCAGCTGAACGTATTTCTCCAGCGCTCCCCTGCACCGCTCCACGATGTGCTCCATCTGGAAGTAGCTGGCAGCCGTCAGATAGTTGACAATCTCCTCCGGATTGAACTGCAGGAAGCCCGTGTAGCACGACTGGAGCAAGTCGCACACCACCGAGGAGCTGTACAGCATCGAGACCTGAATAAAAACGAGGAACGGAAAAGGGAACGCGCGGTTTTTACTTTCCATAACTGACAGAACCATAATCACGCTGTGTGAGTTTCTGTGCCTCTACCTGAAGCCTGGGCGACGGGTTGAGGAGGAACTGATCCCTCAGGAAGGGCGAGCAGGCGGCCAGAACCACCTTATGCCCTTTAAACATCTGGTTGTTGCTGGCCACGATGGTGATGTCACAGAAATGCTGGCGAGACCTGAGCGAGTTCATGTGCTTCAGAGTCGTGTCCCCGTGTCCCGGCAACCGGAAACACACCAACTCCATCTTTTCTGAAAATAAACAGAGCATATTTCTCCAAACTCTCAAAAAAAAGAGCACTTATTACAAATAAAATGAAGCTGGATGAAAAGTCTAAGCTGTAAAAAAAAAAGACAGTTCAGTCCCACAATATTAGAGCTTGAAAAGCAACAGCGCCGACTGCTTGACACATTTAGTTTGAATATGTTATCCTGAAATAAAATATATAAATTTACCCCTATGTGATGTTACTGACTGTCAATATGCTGAACAGACTGTATTGGAGAGAAATGACACCACTTATTATATGTGCAACATTTCATAAGCATCACAATGACGTCCGTCAGCTTATTTAAACTTCACCACAAAAATCACTTTTCAGACAAACTTTTGATTGTGTTCAGATTATTCCAAGGGCGATCACGGATCAAACATAAACTTGCAAATGATTTTATTAGAGATTTAGACTCTCAAATGTTAGGATTTTCTGTTTTGCATAGTCATTTAATAGTAAAATAGATATTTTCCCACTCTCTTCTGACAATTTCAAGAAGAAAACCTGTTCAATGGCAAAAATCTCATCTTTTTGCTTATTTGTGTACAAACTAAGATCTAAATTATTAATAATGTACACGTCTAAAGTGAGCTGAAACTTGTTTAAATGTTTTAGTCAGTGAGTTGGAATAATGGTGGAAATCTTGAAGATTTAGTACAACAAATAATAAAACATAAAAGAAGCACTTATGACTAAAGTAAATTAATAAAATCACAGAAATGCTGATACTCTGACTACATCAAAAAGACTCTGTGGTGTTTCTTTCACCTCAGCTTGAAATCTAAAGTAACACAATCACCTTTAAAGCATCTTATTAGACAGTTAAATGTGTTTTAGTTTTATAATTTGGTCTCACAGAGTTGTGTTCACGAGGCTAAAGGCTAACCAAAGCTTTGAAAAAGAGGAAGGTCGAAAAGTGAGGCTCGCGTCCACGTTTGGGCTAAAATCACAGCTGTGGAAAAGACGAATTTAATGTGATATATTTTGTTTATTCTCGTGAATAAAGCGCGTGCCTTCGAAAGGCTGAATTAAAAGGCAGCACTTCTTAAACTCCTCTTGTTTTAGCCCAGCTAGCTAAGCCACTGGATTGTTAGCTTCCTTTAGCTGATGTGAAACTGGTCGCTATTTTCTCGTACTGTCAGCTGAAAAACCCAAACGAAGCTGCACGGATTCACCTCAAACTTTTGCCGTGACTCACCTCGGCGTCTTTTCGTCTCTAAACGGACGTTTTTGAAAAAACGGTTCAACCGTTAAAGGACGTTAGGCGAACAGCAAAATCCGCACATTTCCCACACAGCCAACTGGTAGCAACAACCTCGATTTCTGTTTACTTTTCGGCCCTTTTTTTTCCTTTTTCTTCTTCTTCTTTTTTTTTTTTTGGCCGGAAGTGCGTCTCGTGACAACAAATAACAAACCGCTAAGTGAGCTGACTTTGAATCGGTTTGCGTGCAAAGCCTCTTCCCTCCGATAACCGTAAATCAGGAGCACGCCAGCTGATTTCTGATCAGCGATTCGGAATCAATGGGCACCCTTAGAGGGGGCGGAGCTTGAGCGGTGACGCAAGCACGTTCAAATTTCTGCCTACGTCCATTAGGAAACATGTCGGCTTCCCAGACAACGACAAAGGTAGCACAGCTTCTGCATCTCAAAACGGCTCGTTAATGAAAATAATGTTTATTTATCATCTTGTATTCGCACCATTTTACTAAGAAAATACATTCTAATAATACTGCCATCTTCACTAAGTGTATGTCTCTATTTTTAGGTTATAATACCTCCTTAATACGAACTGTGCTAGCAGTGTTAGCCTTCTCAGTGCTGTGTTAACTAACGAATTGTTATATTATTGTTGATGATTATTTACTTTTTGTGTCGCTTGCTGTTTTGCATCTGCTTTGAGTTGCTTTCTTGTGTTGCAAACTCGCTTTTGGAAACGTTTGAAGGTCTATTGGGCTTTGACAGGCTGTTTCTTTTAATTTGTACAGTTGTGGAAAATGAAGTTAGCTTCATCAAGTTCAGATTTTCTTAGCATGTACGACCTGTTCTTTACGGTAGAGTCCCATTTTAATTTGTGCAAATGAGCAGACTTTGCAGCAAACACAATATCTTGTTAGCCTAATCAGTTATTTCATGTGTTTTGTGTGTAAAAAGGTAGCTCAGTAAATTGTCAGAAATGTCTTTTTGCACACACACGGCTCATATATGTAGTATTTTTATGTAATATGGACTGGAGTTTGCATCTGAATTTAAACTTAAAAAGACAAGTAAGGTGTATATTTATTTAGTTATTTAAGTCAAATCATTTGCCTTGAGTCATGACGGGATTCTCACACTAACAAATACACCGTTCCTTCATGCAGTGTTATTTTTTTTATTATCACATTTAAATTTTTCCAATACATGTAGTGCCATCTTTTCTCACCATGGAGGTTATTTTTTTTAGTTTTATCTCAGTCATGAACTACAGCTTTATGTGAACGTAGTCAGTGACAGATTATGACTGTGAGAAACTGGAAAACTTCAATTAAACTAGAGGAATTGCAAGAATGCACTGTTGCTGAGTGCTAAATGAATACAAAGAGATTTGCTTGAGTTGTTAAAGCTAAATGAAGCAAAACACTAGCTGTAAGCTACAAGTAGCTAAAAGCTAGCCAAAAATTAAGTGTTTCTAATTGCTAGCTATCAACTAAAAGTAGCAAGAGTACCTGAAAATAGCAAAACACTAGCTAAAACTAAATGTAGCAAAATGCTAGTTAAAACTTCAACTTAGCAAATTGCTAGCTGAAAGCAGCAAAAAGGCAGCTAAAAAGTACCCAAAGGGTAGTTAAAAGCAACAGAAGTGCAATTTACAGGACAAACACAGTCAGATCTGTCTTTGATGAGTTAAAACTCATTTTATAAACAGGATCCTAAGGATTATCTCACAGCTTTTCTTTTCAAAGCACTGTTAACACTTCCATAACACATCCATAACCAAATTAAACACCTGATTTTAATTACTGTGGCAGTCAAAACACTCCTAATATCAAACACCCACTCATTACAATTAAATTAATTTTCCTCAGTTTATTAGGAGCTGCTTTTTTCCCTCTGTCTTAAGGCAAAATGTACTTTCGTTTGGTTTACCTATAGTAGTTTTATGTAAATAGATTTAATTAATATGATATAGGTGCATTATAAAAAATAAACAGGTGCAAATAAGGGACAATTGACTTGATGATAATGAATATTTGCCATTTTAAGCCAATTTTCTATTAACTGATTTTGGCTTTGCTCAATTAGCTGCAGTTTCTTTCAGTAATTTGAAGATTAGGGAACAAAATAAAGTTGTTTTTATTTTAATTTTTTTCTTTTGGGCTAGTAATACTTACCATTTAATCATTTTCACTTGTTCTCTGCCAGGAGCTTCCTGAAGAAGATGGTCCAAAAACACCAACCGAGTCATTAGCGGGACCAGGAGAAGTCCAGAAAGGTGAGTTTACTCCGGCTGCACGTTTCTTGTCCACAGATTAACAGAACTGTTGTGTCCCTTTGTGTCTCTTTTCCCAAATTTCGCTGATTTAAATCTCTGCACGCTTTGATTGTTTGGTAGATGATGCAGCCTTCACCACAACTGCTGCCGCCAACAAGACGGAGGCCGAGGGCGGAGCGCCGGCGGCGTTGCAGCCTGAGAACGACGCCTCCAAGGCTGCTGAGGATAGAGAGAAACGATCCCCACCGAACAAACCTGCTGCAGGTGAAACTCAGTCCTTTCCTGACCGAGTTCCTGGTTTAATCTGGACCAAACTTGACGTTCTGACGCATCAAATCACTGTCAAACAGATTAGATTTTAAATGTAAACAAACTTTGCATGATTCCTTTTTCCTTTAAACACACTTTTTTCGCAAATAACATTTGGTACTAATTACTGATAAGTGCTTCGGTTTTTAATGTTTTAAGAATTTGTGTCGTTTTTCGTAACGGCTCTTATTTATTCTCTAACAGGTCATGCAGCAAAGTCCATTTCATCGATGTCTTCGTCTCCTTCTACGTCCTCAACTTTATCGCCCGGTCGGGCAAAGATGAGCGTTTCTGGGCCTTCGACTAGTAAATCCATCCACTCACCTGCTCCTTCATCCTCCTCCTCTTCCTCTGCCACAGTCTCTCCATCGCCTTCGGTCTCCCCCGGCCCACACAAGATCCACCGGGCCCGCAAGACCATGAACAGGCCTCCGATTGGCCAAGTGAGAAGGAGCTGGTTGATGTGACAACAGTTTGAGCTGTTTGATTCTTGACTTTTTACGATTAATTTTGGCTTTTTATTGTTTTTTTTGTCCATCAGATGAGCCACACTGAAGCTCCTGCTGCATCAGGATCCTCCACCTGCCTCTCCTCTGACGCTGAATCTGGTCAGTTACAAAACTCACGTTTACTCCTCAGGTTCTCACATTACTGAAGTTTTAAACTTGAGATCCACACACACAATGATATTTTAAAATACAATTACAATTTTGGTACTGAGGAGGGAAAAAATCACAAATTTAAGCTTTCATATCGAATGTTTAAACTGAGAAATAATGCTATTTATTTAGAAAAAATAAGATAATTCTAAATTTTATGGCAGAAATACATTTTAGACAAGCTGAGATAGAAGCAACAAAAGTCTGTAAAAGTAAGTGGTTTGAATAAGAAACAGCTGGAGGAGCATTTTTTAACTAATTCGGTTAACTGGTAACAGGTGTGGGTATAAAAAGAGTATTTTAAAGAGGCTGAAAGACCAGTCTGTGAAAACTGCCTAAAAAGTGGAACAATTTCAGAAAAATGTTCCTCAGTGGAAAATTGGGAAGACTTTAAATCTCCCATCATCTGGAGTTCATAATATCATCAAAAGATTTCAAGAATCTGGAGAAATCTCAGAGCTCAAAAGGCAAGGTCAAAGGTCAATAATGGAAGCCTGTGATCTTGGGGCCTTCAGGGTCCACTGCATTAAAAACAGGTCTGGTTCTGTTCTGGACATCACTGCATGGCTCAGGAACACGTCCACAGATCATTGTCTGCATCCACAAACGCTGCTTAAAGCTTAAAACCATTACTGCCTGTCTCCTTTGGTGGCGGGCGATAAAACAATCCCATTTTTGGAACGATTGAGGAAAAAAAGATGAGAAGACTTTGACTCTTTTTGCTTGTTTTTTTCAACTGGACTTTGACTAATAGCAGCTTTTGTGTCATTTTTAAGGTTTTCAGGTCAGGTTTAGAGGTTGCTGTCAATAAATGTCTTTTTCAATTTACAACAGCTGGATTATAAAACCTATGTTGTCGCTGCTTACGTTGCTTTTCTGTGACTCCAATAGTTGCTAAAAAAAGGAAACTGGGTCATTTATCAGAGAGTGAACCCAGGAGGGTCGAAAACATTTCAGAGAAAACTCAAACAGTGGTGAGAAGATTTAATTTTACAGAACATTTTCAGTAAACATTAATGTCTGGTGATAATCTGGCTGCATTTCTGTTTCTTTTGATATCAAGGATGAGGTTTTCTTTCAGAAAAAGGTGGAATCTGCTGCACATTCTGCGTCTCTGAAGAGTAAAAGCTGCTGGTCAGAGGAGGACAGAGGCAAAAAAATTCAAATATCCAGTCCGTCCACGAGAGATTCTGAAAAGGTGCGAGCCTTTTTCAGAATAATCACATTTTATTGATCATAATTCCACACTTTGTGTAAAAGCTTTGCTTGTAGATAAAAGGGAAACGATTATTTAGTTGTTTGTTTGTTTTTTAGCTGGAAAATGGGAGTGACAAAAGGCAGCAAACTACAGACTCAGAAGATCAAGTGAGTTTTCTGTCTGTCAACCTCAATAAATAACTTTATACCAACATTTTACTAATTTAGCTACAACAGTTTGTCTTACATTTAACATTTCTGCTTCGTAGAGTTTGAAGTCAGAAACTCAGAGAATCAACCAGAGTAAAAACGAGACCGAAGAGTCTTTGGTGGAAACAGAGGAAGGTGACTGAAAATATCTATTTTCATAATAAAAGCTTCAATAGTTTTAATATCGTATTATAGTATGGAGCTGTCCGTCTGACTGTGGACAGTTTCTGGTCTGAGCTCTGCAACTGTACAACGAAGGGATGTCAAACTGCACAGCTGGACACCTCATGGGTTGGGGGTGATCCCTATTGATTTCAGAGTTGTGGGGTCAAAAGTCAAGGTCACAGGTTAACTCTTTCTTATAACCTTGTCTATGCTTCAACTCTAGATACGTATATTCAGGATTGTTGTGTGAGGGAATTCATGCTTTGGATTCTGGCATATTATGTACCGTTGGTTGTACTCTAGTTTTCAGACGTGTTAAAGTACCTTTTCAGGTTTTCTTTAATAATAACAAATGAAATATAATTTAAAATATACTGTGAGCTTCTCACTTTTACACCTAAACTAGCTTGATGGAGATGAAGTGTGTTTAAACTGACGTGGGGCTTAAAATCATGGCTTCTTACGTTGGTAAACTCGACTTAATGACCTGTCAGATGGAGTGACGACACTTCAGATATATCCGCTTTACATCCCTTTTATGCAGCGAGTACTCTCTAATATCGAAGTACTCAAGGATCAGTCAGAAGAGGCCTTTATACCCGTGTCCCTCATTCAGTTGGTAAAACGGAGTGGTGAGGCGTTTGTTTGGATGTTGGAGCATGTTTTGTGTTTCAGGATGATTCTTTTCATTTATTTAGTTTTGTAAAAATGCTCATAAGTGTTTGTTTTCAGCAGAAAGGCCCGGAGAATACACAGAGGTGCCTTTGGGCGCTCTGGACATCGCGGCTGCCGACAGTCTGACTCTTTCTCCTCCTGCTGGTGAGTTCAGGATAGTTATAGGCTCTAATTACTGAGTTTTATTTGCAAAATTTAAGGAAATTTACTTAAAACATTTGAAGTCGCTGCATAAGCATCGCCGGGCACTTTGAGCAACAAAACAGTTAGTTTCCTAAACATAATTCTTTCCAATTTGATAATTAAGATTTACAAAAAAATGAACTTCAACTTGTTAACCTGTTGATTTTCATTCTGCACAAAAACATTGTTGTTCTTTGGTTCGGTTGAGAGAAACCAGGTTTAGTGTCAGGAAACAACCAGTAAATGCACATAAATCAAACTCACTTTAACACTTTTTGTGCAAAAATTGAAATAAAATCTGCTTATTTGCTAAATTACTTTGTTGTAAAATATTCTGGATGGAAAATGACAAAATTATTACTGGTCAAACTATTTTTTTATCCTAGCTTTAAATAATTCATATACTCCTGGTTGGTGAGCTCAGTCTTTTCCTTTTCTTGTCTGAAGTTAGTTGTGAAACGTCTCCATGGTGTCTCCTCTCTGCAGAGGGAAGTGATGCAGGAGACATGGAGCATCTGGAGGAGCTTCCTCTGTGCAGCTGCAGGATGGAGGCTCCTCGAGTCGACAGCACCAGCCACCGGGTCAGCAGGCAGTGCATGGCTACAGAAAGCATCAACGGAGAGGTTTGTCCACGTGTCCATCTGCAGCTCGCTTTATGTCCGGTTTTATTGGTTGCTTTGATCTTTGCTTTTGTGTGGAATTAAAGATCGTCTTCATAGAGGAAACAAAGTGTTTGATCAGGATCATTTTTTGACTTAAATGGTCAAATAAACACGCTGCATTTTTACATCTAAATGCTGAGTGAGAGACGACTGCTGAAACTGAAAAAAACACAACACTAGCTTTTAGCTGGAAGCTAAAAGTAATAAAATGTTATCCAGAGGCTAAAAGTATCAAAATGCTAGCTAGAAGCTAAAAGTAATTAAATGGTAGCTGCATGCTAAAAGCATCAAAATGCTAGCTAGAAGCTAAAAGTAATTAAATGGTAGCTGCATGCTAAAAGCATCAAAATGCTAGCCAGAGGCTAAAAGCATCAAAATGCTAACCAGAGGCTAAAAGCATCAAATTGCTAGTTAAAGGCTATAAACATCAAAATGCTATCTAGACACTAAAAGTAATTAAATGGTAGCTGGATGATAAAAGCATCAAAATACTAGCCAGAGTCTAAAAGCATCAAATTGCTAGGTAAAGGCTAAAAGCATCAAAATGCTAGCCAGAGACTAAAAGCATCAAAATGCTAGCCAGAGGCTAAAAGTATCAAAATGCTATCTAGAAGCTAAAAGTAATTAAATTGCTAGTTAGAGGCTATAAACATGAAAATGCTAGCCAGAGGCTAAAAGTATCAAATTTCTATCTAGAAGCTAAAAGTAATTAAATGCTATCCAGAAGCTAAAAGCATCAAAATGCTATCCAGAGGCTATAAGTATCGAAATGCTATCCAGAAGCTAAAAGCATCAAAATGCTAGCCAGAAACTAAAAGCATCAAAATGCTAGCCATAGGCTAAAAGTATCAAAATGCTAGCTAGAAGCTAAAAGTAATTAAATGCTAGCTAGAAGCTAAAAGTAATTAAATGGTAGCTGGATGCTAAAAGCATAAAAATGCTAGCCAGAGGCTATAAACATCCAAATGCTAGTTAAAGGCTATAAACATCAAAATGCTATCCATAGGCTAAAAGTATCAAAATGCTAGCAGAAACTAAAATGATCAAAAGGATAGCTAAAAGCTAAAAGTAGGCAAAAACAGAGCAAATACACTGATTCAGATTTCAAGGAAAACAATGTTTTTGAAAGAAGAGTGTTTTTCCTTAGTGAAAATACTTAAATATTTTGAAAAATATAAAAATGACAAAAAACAAAAGGCATAGCAGCCATCTGCTGGGTGAGCTGAACATTTTGATTTATGAATGGCTAAAATAGCAGAAAATATGTAAACAGTAGTGTGAACGCTGAGTCAGCAGTTTATCAGAGTTTGGTTGGGTTCAGGTCTAAACAAATACTGAATGTTATTTTAAGAGGTCTTGAATTATATGGAGAGATTAGAGATTAGATGTAAAGGTATAAATTACAAATCAAACTGCTTGATCAGAAATTATATATCCATTTTATTTAAGCCATTATAAATTGCAAACAAAAATCTGTCACTGAACTTATTTATGTACTTCAGAAAAACAGTTAATCCATAAAAAAGACTATTTTTAGCATTAGAATGTCTTTAAAAGTTTCTAAGCTCTGTTTTTCGTTGTTCAGCTGCGATCCTGCACCAGCTGGACTGTTAAAGGGGAAACGATGCGGCCGTCCAGCCGGGTTCCCCTCATGGTGCTCTGTGACGTCCACCGCTCCCACATGGTCAAACACCACTGTTGTCCTGGGTGTGGATACTTCTGCCTGGCGGTAAGCGAGAACATCGGGTGAAAACCTTGATGCATTACAGTTTTTATTCCAGTTTCTTGTCGTTCTGTTTTCTATCTCATCATAATTTACAACTTTTCCTTTTTGAAACCAAACTTTCTCCTCTTGTTTTTTGTGTTTTTTGTTCTCTCGCTGCTCGCCGCTCTTCATTTTTCCCCCTCCTCATTCAGGGCACTTTTCTCGAGTGTTGCCCGGACCAGCGCATCACTCACCGTTTCCACCGCGGCTGCGTGACGGTGCTGAGTGGCGGGCGCAGCAGGGCGAACGGCGGCGGCCTACTTTTCTGCCCTCACTGCGGCGAAGACGCATCAGAGGCGCAGGAGATCACCATCCCCTCCTCGGCCTCGTACTCCGCATCCGCTGTGGTCACCATGTCGGCCTCCTCCACGACGACCCCCTCCCTGCCGCCGTCTGTCCCCACAGCTCCTTCTCTCACTGCCTCAACAGGAGGGATGAAGGATGGGAAGATGCCCGAAAGACCTGTCAGGTAAGGTCAGACAGAAGGTATTTAAACTATTTAAATTCATATCATTTGAGACAATTTCATGCTTTTCCGTGTTTTCAGCGCTCGGATGCGCAGCCACGGTTTGGTGGCGCCGGCGGTGGAGCAGCAGCAGCCTCCGCAGCCTGTAGCCTCAGCTGCAACCGAAGCCACTGTCCCTCCAGCGGAGGAGGGAGTGGACAGCGTGGGACCATCGGTCTGCATGCCAAACGGGAAACCAGTCAGCCCCAGTGCACTTCCACCCGGACCCAGCAGGGCGGCGCTGCAGAAAGCCATTCTCACACAGGAGACAGAGAGGTCAGAGACAGGACTTAACAGGAGGTTTTAGAAAAGGGTGATGAGTTTTTTTTATGTAGCTTTTACACAAAAATACTCCGCTCAAATTTACCTTTGACGTTAGGTGTGTAAACATCACATTTATAGACAGTTTTGGGCAATATTCAAAAATCTATCTAGAAAAAAGTTCAACTATGTTGGTGTTTTGTTAACCAGCAGCTATAAACCAAATCTGAATAATTACTTGTTGAAGTAACTGCATGCAAATCTGTTTCTCTCACTGAAAAAAATGTTCAATGACGCTCTTTGAAAAACTATATTTCTTGATCGTTTGTGAGCAAATTGTTGCTTCTGATTAACCAGGAGGAAGAAACTGAGGTTCCACCCTCGGCAGCTCTATCCTGCCGCCAAGCAAGGAGAGGTTCAGCGAGTGCTGCTGATGCTGAGTGAGTGGAAACAGATGTGATGAATTTATTTACATTAGTCTAATAAGTGTTAATAAATAAAATCTTGTTCTGTTTATATATGTAGTCATATAAACTGAAGAGGAGATATATGGATGCAGTTAGAGAGGACATGGAGGTAGTTGGAGGGAGGACAGAGGACAGAGTTAGTTAGATGGAGGAGGACGACCCCTGAAAAGGGAACAGCTGAAAATAAAAAATATACGGGCATTTAAAGTAGCCCGTATATGTCCTGTTTAAAGGTTTATAGTTTTGTTTGAGAAGTCTACTGTAATAAATTTACGTGCTTTAAAGTTCATAAAAACACTGTTTTCATGCGTGGCACGTTAGCGCTTGTCTTTGCAAAGAAAATTTATATTAAAATATTGACAAATCGTGTATTTTGACAGCTGTTATGGCTTTTAAAGATCTGCACATAATCAGCCTCTAAAAATATAAATGAAACAGAAATTTAGGAACATTGAAGGGTTTTAAACCTAAACACTGCAGACTTTTGACTCACCTGAAACTGCTCAGTTCGGTTCTACATATTCTGTGTGTGTGTTTCAGTGGAGGGCATAGATCCAACATACCAGCCTGAGTCTCAGAACCGGCGCTCCGCTCTTCACGCCGCAGCTCAGAGAGGTCTGCTGGAGATCTGCTACATGCTGGTTCAGGTAAGACCTCACCGTCAGCATCCTCTTCGCACGACACAGGTGTAAATGGGATAAAGTTTACTCATCGCTGAGTGGATTTTTTTTTCTTTTTTAGGCCGGAGCGAACGTGGACGCCAAAGACAAAGACCAGAGGACTCCTCTGTTGGAAGCCATCATCAATAATCACATTGACGTGGCCCGGTACCTGATCCAGAACGGCGCCTGCATCTATCATGTCGTGAGTTCCTGTTGGAGCCAAAAACACGAACCTTTCTGCTCATCCCGCTGGACGTCTTGACCTTTTTCCTTTTCGTCTTTCTCCATCAGGAGGACGATGGGTACACTGGCCTTCATCACGCAGCCAAGTTCGGAAACCTGGAAATTGTTAAAATGCTTCTGGAGACCGGGCAGGTTGACGTGAACGCACAGGTGAGACGAGAGCTGAGACAAACAAATATCTTTGTATTTTCTTGCTGTTGGTTCCAGTTTCTTGACATTTTTGAATAAAAAGTTAATTAAATGCACCATTTTCTAACTGATAAAGTGGTGATTCTTTTTAGAAAGCACTAGTATACAAACATTTACCGAAACTGCACCCAAAATCAGATATTTTAGTGTTGTTTTTTTTTTCAGTTTTTTTTTAATGCAACCTTTGAGATGTTTTTGTACTTCCTAGTGTGGAAGAAATGCATCAACTGAGGTTAAAGTTGTCTTCTAGAGGACAGGATTGTCACCCTACGGTATTTCAGCACATTTAAACAAATGTCTGTGTAGAGATCTGTTGTTTTTGGGTGTTTTAGGACAGCGGTGGCTGGACGCCGATCATCTGGGCTGCGGAGCACAAACACGTCGAGGTGATCAAGTCGCTGCTGAACCGAGGAGCTGACGTCACCATCAACGATAAGGCAAGCTCACACAGTTAACGTGCTCCGTTTTTAACTGAACTGGTTTTATTTTCATTTCCCGCTATGAAAGGTGGATGATTATGTACCGGCGTGTGTGTCAGCGTTCATTAGTTTGTCTGTCTGTTAGCGAAATATCTCGTAACCCACTGAATCCATTTTACATAAATGTAACATACAACAGCGCATCCATCCATTTTCTTTACCCGCTTTTTCCATTCCGGGTCACAGGGAGCCGGTGCCTATCTCCAGCAGTCACTGTGCGAGAGGCGGGGGACACCCTGGATAGGTCGCAAGTCCATCGCAGGGA
>JAOXNZ010000177.1:6141222-6155031 GCA_028566095.1 Kryptolebias brasiliensis | reverse complement strand
ACCCACCCACCCATCCATCCATCCATTTTCTTTACCTGCTTTTCTCCTTTACGGTTCGTGGGGAGGGGACACTTTGACAAGTCTCCAGTCCATCACAGGGACACATGGAGACAAACGAGACAAACAACCATTTATGTTCTCAGTCACACCTAGGGACAGTTCAGGGTTACTAATTACCCTAACGTGTACGTTTTTGGTCTGTGGAGTTACCATCATGCTGAAGACAGTCATTGATGTTTGTTTGCTTTAAGAGTTTGGTTGTCTCTTCTCTTCCTGCAGGTTGTTTCTGTCCAGAGGAGCAGACATTGACATCATGAACAGAGAAGGAGACACGCCCCTCACCTTGGCGAGGGCCGACACACCTGTGTGGGTTTCCCTTCAGATCAACAGGAAGCTGCGACGAGGAATAACCAACCGCCTGATTCGGACAGAAAGGATCATCTGCAGGCATGTTTAGATAATTTAATTTTCTTCTCCTGGTTCTTCGGACCAGAGCTAAACGCTGTGTTTTTGTGTTTTCAGTGACGTGGCGCAGGGCTACGAGAACATCCCGATTCCCTGCGTGAACGCCGTGGATGACGAAGGCTGCCCTTCAGATTACAAATATGTTTCAGAAAACTGTGAAACTTCAGCTATGAACATAGACCGGAACTTCACGCACTTACAGGTGTTTTATTTTAGTTTCGTGTGTCTTCTTTTGGTACCTGAAGAACTTTCATTTTGTGTTTTTTTTTTTTTTCTTTTAAATGCATAATCCTTTTTATATCTTTTTGTCCTCAGCACTGTAGCTGCACCGATGACTGCTCATCGAGTAACTGTCTCTGCGGTCAGCTGAGCATCCGCTGCTGGTATGACAAGGTAAAAAACACAGGATTTTAAAGAAGAGAAGAAATAATGTGAAACTACTTGTTTAGATTCTTTCAAACAAACTGTCTTCATGTTGCTGTTTTATTGTGGAACAATCTAGATTTGTTTTTTGGATTCAGTAACCTTAAGAAGAACATCTCCTTGTTTTCTGTCACCAGGACCAACGGCTGCTTCAGGAGTTCAACAAGATCGAACCGCCGCTCATATTTGAATGCAACATGGCGTGTTCTTGTTATCGAACGTGCAAGAACCGGGTGGTCCAGGCAGGAATAAAGTAAGTCTCACATCTGTCTTAACTGCGTCACAGAACTGCAGCTACACATCTTTATTTCCAACAGTAAAAATCACCTATTAAATGATTTTATCTGTCTTTCTACTTCCTGCCAAGACTGATTATCACTCATTCAGCTGCTGAAATCGTTATAGCTGATTAACATCATCTGCTCAGATTTAAAATCTGTCCAGTGCTCCTGGTTTTCACTCTTAAATATTTTATTTTCCTCCCTCAGAGTTCGTCTGCAGCTCTACAGGACAGAGAAGATGGGATGGGGAGTTCGGGCGATGCAGGACATCCCCCAGGGGAGCTTCATCTGCGAGTATGAGAAGATTGTCTTCTGCCACACATTCAGCTGTTTTTTTTTAAAGTGAAAAAGTTAAATTAGAAAAAGGTTTTCTCCTCTCTCTGTGCAGATACGTTGGGGAGCTGATTTCTGATGCTGAAGCTGATGTTAGAGAAGACGACTCCTACCTGTTTGACCTGGACAACAAGGTGAACTTTATTTAACTGATGAGACGTCTTTGGTTAGAAACAAACAGAGAGGAAGAAGGCACGGTGCAGGTGATATATAAACAAAAACAAACAAGTTTAAAGTAACAGATCAAACAGAAACAAGTGAGGTTTTCTGGTGTCTTTATAAGGAAGCTAACAGGAACTCAGAGCAGATCTACGCAGCTCGAAATCAAAACTTTCCCAACAGACTGAGTGTACGTTACATTTGGTATTTTTAAACCCTGTGACGTTTGCTCGAGACAGTGAACATTGCTGCTCGTAATGTACCTTTAAATCGAGGTTTTCTAACAGGTATGTCTTCAGAAATAATCATTTGTCTTATAACCCTTATAGTTTCCTTTAGTTTACGCTAGGAAATCCTTTCATATAATGTTTGGCTTCAATGCAAAGCCTGGGGGATTCTCAGTGACGTCCCTCCAGACCCATAGAAATCGAGTTTTCAAACCGTAAACAAAACTAGCTTGCTGCCAGGTGATAAATCAGCAAATTTCAACAAACTACAGATCATGAAGAAGCTTTTGAGATGTAGAATTTGAAAATAATACCTCGTTTTCACAGCACAGATCACAGGAATATGAATTTAAAAGAGGGGAGGATGAGCTTTAATGAACCGAGTAATAAACCAGTATCAGAATGCAGTTTGCTAACATATTGCGGTATTTTCCCATTAGCTTAGATACGACAGCAGCAGAATAAAACTCCTGAAACTCTGTTATGGGCTTTGGTTTTGTCGTGCCACCACAAGATGAACAATTCCCCCCCATGGCTGCCTCGTGACGATAGCTGCAGCAACAGACTGTTTATTTTTATTTCTTCTTTTTTTTTTAAATGGTTCTTTGTGTGTTTCCTGTGAAGGATGGGGAGGTGTACTGCATCGACGCCCGGTACTACGGCAACATCAGTCGCTTCATCAACCACCTGTGTGACCCGAACCTGATCCCGGTGCGCGTGTTCATGCTGCACCAGGACCTGCGATTCCCCCGCATCGCCTTCTTCAGCTCCAGGGACATCCTCAGTGGGCAGGAGCTGGGGTGAGGATGGTTTTTTTTAATTACGTCCTCCACTTTTAATCTGCTGTATGTGTAATAACTCTATGTCTGTCCTCAGGTTTGACTATGGAGACCGGTTTTGGGACATTAAGAGCAAGTATTTCACCTGTCAGTGTGGATCGGAGAAGTGTAAGCACTCGGCCGAGGCCATCGCCTTGGAGCAGAGCAGGCTGGCACGGATGGAGGCCGGCTCAGAGTCAGGAGCTGACTGCGGGATGACCGTGCTGGGAAACTCTTAAAACACTTACCCACGAGGCCTTTGGACAAACCCCTTCAGGTTTACATGCACACACGTTTCAATGCTAGGTCAGAGATTGGTTTTCATTCTCGGTTTTGCCAAGTATGGTGCTGTTACGTTTTTAGTTTTTCCTTGAAGTCTCCTTTCTTCAGAAACGGTCACTTTATCTCGTCCACTATAGTAGAAATTACAACCTTTATATCCAAAGGGGGGAATTGAGAGGTCTTATGGTTTCTGTTTGTACGGTAATTTTAGTGAAACTGTTCATGATTTGACACAAACCTCGTGCTTCAGGACTCTACATTTACACATAAACACTTGTTTTATACTCTTATGCAACATTGTGCCAACAAAACGCAGCGCCTTCTGGCATGGATCATAACCGATCACACTGAGGCCCTTCTTGGGCTCAGTTAGGAACCTGAATTATTGTGTTATTTTGTGAATGTTTGTGTTGTCTTTTTTTATACTTTTTGTTTCCTCCGTCACTTGTAGTGGAATAAAATAATAAATGAGTTTATATTTGGTCTCTGTTTTATTAGAAAAACTATGAATCTGCAGCATGTGACTAACAAAACAAGCTTTCTGCTGTTTTTTAAACCAAACGGGGGTGTTTTCTTAGTGGTCGTAGTTAGTTTGCTTTAGAGGTTTTGACGCTGTAAATATTAAATCTCTTCCTGTCATTTTATTTTCAGCAGGGAGAGCTTTGGCTTTAGTTTTTATCTGCATTACAGATTGTGGAAACAGGGGACATTAATGCACAGAAAGATGTAACTTTGCATTTTACTGGCAAAGATGTTTTTACAAATAAAAAGTCAACACAAGCTTTAGAAAGGTGCATCAAAGTATAGATTACAAACTGAAATTCTTAAACTTTTGTCTCTGTTTCATTCAGCCTAACAGGTTAGAGAGGACCTAAATGATGATGGCTAATCATGTTTTCTTAATTTTAACAATCTTTAGAAGTTCTCATTCACTGGAGACATTTTAAGGGTCATAACATGCTGCCTGGTAAAGAAGAGGGATCTTTATTCAGCTCTACTCCTTAAATAACCCCCAAGTGGACAGGCTTAAAATAAACAGAACTGGTTCCAAAACTGAGCAAAACAGCAGAAGTTAAACAATTCGAAGCAGAAACCGGCCTGTATAAAGTTTATTTTAAGGCTCACGACGTATGAGCAAAAAAAAAGGAAATAAAAAAACATGTTTTCCAAAAAAGTCTTTAGCCCAAAACCCAGGAAATCACATTAGATTTTGAATAATTTATTACTGAATTTATTTATTGAGAAGAAACAGACAGAATGGGATGTAAAGAGGTAATAAAGAGGAAAATATCAAATTAAAAAGAGACTTAAAACATTTTCTCACAGTTTAGAACAACCTTTGTTATACAGGAGGAGCTGAAATTCAGATCCATGAATTAAACTCAACTTTATTTACATCATATTTTAAACGCAAAGTGCATAATGATGTAAAAACAATATAATATAAAACCAAAACAATAGAAGATTAAATGCAATAAAAATAACAGAAGCAATACATTTAAAAGCAAATATATAAAAACACATAGGAATTCACATTTATATATGATATACACATAAGATAAAATGTCTAATAACACAAACTATTCAATAAATTAGTAAATACAATAATAAATTTAGCACTTTGACTTTCTGATCAATCTCAAGGATTTAAGTTTTTCCTTGAATCAGTTGCAAAAAATGAAAATGGTAGTAAAGTGGAATTATAACTCTAATTGTAATAATTTTTATGTTATGATAAACACAGCTAATGGGAATTTTACTTTGAAATTATTTAAAAATAATGAAATATAAGACTCCAAAGTTTCAGGGTCCTAACAAATCCTCTGGTTTCTGGTTCAATCAGATCCATTTAATGGCTTTTTTTTATCACAGGAGGAGTGGTACCTCTGTGTTATAAGCGATCTTTGGTTTCTGGTTCAATCACATCCATTTAATGGCTTCTCTCATAGGCGGAGTGATAAGTCGCCTTGTTATAGACAATCTTTGGTACATCCCTGAGCAGGTGCGCTCGCGCTCGTGTCGTCACCTCTTAGTTACAGCAACTGCCCAGGAAGGAAGAGATTTCCTCACTCAGTTACCGGCTTTAAACCGAATTTTAAGCGACTCGCTTGGGGAGTTTATGCTCACTTTCAGCAGCCGGGGTTGTCGTTAGGAGTTACCCGGGGGGTGGGGAACAGGTGGAGGCTGAGGCGGGAACATCATGGGTAAGAAACGGGAGGACGAGGGTCCGGACTCCGAGTTCGGTGAGTTGACGTCGCCCGTTAGTTTTTCCTCTGAGGACCCGCTTCTCCTGCGGCTAACAGCGCTAGCTCATTAAAGTTACTGTAAACCGTTTATTTTCTCTTTATGACGATTAAAAATCCCAAAATTCGACAAGAAAAGTTAATAAGTTTGTTTTACTATAATAATTTTAACTAATAATGTTTTTTTTAATGTTTAACCGACTTTTCAGGCGGGGAAATTTGACAATTAGCTAAAGTTAAACCTTAGTTATTGTTTTATTAACAAGTTAAATATTAAAACTAGAGGAATTTACATTTTCTGTGACTATAGAGCTAAAAATTTGCTGAATAAGCTGAAACTAAACTGCTAAAGTTGAAACAAGCAGAACAGAGCTAAAATTAGCAAAGTGGTAGCTAAATGCTAAAATTATAGCAGCTAAAAAAGTACCTGAAATGAGCAAGGTTTAGCAAAACTTTAGCCGAAAGTAGAAATTGGCAAAACTGTAGCTGAAAGCTAAAAATTTGTAAAATCGTAGCTAAAAAATAAAATTACCTAACAGTAGCTAAAAGCTAAAATTGGTAAACTCATAGCTAACAGGTAAAAACAGCAAAACAGCAGCTAAAACCTAAAATTAGAACTGTAACTAAAAGATAAAATCAGCTGAATTGTAGGTAAAAGCAAAAATTAGCAGAACCGTCACTGAAAGTAGAAATTAGCAAAACTGTAGCTAAAATTAATGAAATTGTAGCTTATAAATAAAAATAGCTAAACTATAGCTAAAAGGTAAAATTTGCAAAACAGGAACATAGCTAAAATCAGTGTTTTCCTGCTAAGGATCAATAAAGTATCCATCCATCTATCTAAAATTAGCAAAATTGTAACTAAAAAGTAAAATTTGTTGCAGCCAAAAGCTAAGATTAGCAAGAAAGAAAACAGTAGCTAAAGTCTAATTGTAGCCAAACAGTAGGCAAGAGCTAAAAGGAGCACGGGGAAACAAAAACAGCTGAAGTAGGTATCAAGAAATGTTTTGAAGCGATCTCGGTGTTTTTCTGTGGGGGAATGTTTTGTAAATAAATTTAAATAATTCAAAAAGTGTCAAAGTTATAAAAGCTAAAGGTCAGTGCGCCGTGCTACGAACAAACAGCTAAAACAACACAAAGTGTGCCAAAGTAGCTGGATGTAGTTTGAATCCATAAACAGCAGATCAATAATGCGACGTGTGGCTCATTTCTTTATCATAAACGTGTCACAAAGCTGTGATAAATACCTGAAACGCTGCAAATAACATCAATAAAAGTCTTAAAATAACCCAGCCGGACGCACGCATCCCTTATCAGGGTTTGTGTTTTTAAAGAATCACAAACTTTAATGAAGTGATTAAGACAACAAGAAGAGTTTTGAGTTTTTTTTAATTTTCAGAGGTTTGTTTTACCAGGAAACAAACGAACCTTTGAGTCAGAGAAGAATTATAAGAGAAATTAATGAAAATTTTAGTGTCAGGCTGTGAACGAACACCAGAACAAACAGAGGATTTAGTTTTAACCCTCCGTCCTGAACGTTTAATTAAGCTGCAGTCAATAAGTAACAGGTGTGGTTTCAGAAAACAGGTGTCTTGTTTCACCGTCAAACACCTAAAGTCCACCATCGGCTAAAGAGGAGGTAGATGGCTGTAAAACATCCCGAATCTTTAGGATACGTGTCAAACTCGAGGCCCGCAGGCCAGATCTGGCCCTTGGTAACATTTCCTCTGGCCCCCCCAAGATAACATTTAAATTTTATTAGATCTGTCCCTCCGGTTTGTGACAGACCGAGTCTCTGTCGCTTTGTTTAAAAAACTGAGCCTGTTTAGTGAAGTCTTCTTGTCTTTAAAGCCAAGAAAATGAAGTTTTAATTTCTCAGTAATCTTTGATTTTGACTTAAAAAGGACAACAGAGAGCATCAAATGGGACCGATCGAACCCTATGAAACGATATAATTTATCTGACTTTGTTAATGTGCTTCGTTAACTCAGTTTATTTTGTTTTTTTTGTATTTTCTTCTTGTTTCAAAGTTAAATATTAGCAGCTGTATGACTGGATTTTTGATGCCGTTTTAGCTGTTTTAATGGTGAATGCTAATGACGTCTTCTTAATTTCAATCCAATTATCTTTGTTTATTAAAGTATGTTTCTTCTAAATTCTATATAATATGAAACTAGGAGAAGGTATTTGATATTTCTATATGAACGCTTTACTGTATTATGTCTAAAACCAGGGTTAATTGGTGTATTTTTTCAGTATATATTGTCGAGATTGGCCCTTGGCTGGGACTCCTTATGTAACTGAGTTTGACCTGCATTAGGAGAATGAAGGATATTTCCAGTAAAGTTTACTTATTGAGTTATTTTTATAAAATGATGATTGTGTTGAAAGATAAGTGACCTGTTACTGATTTTAACAGTGTCAGGTTTAGTTGCTGCCAATCATTTACCTGGATTTACCTGCAGCAACGAGGCAACTATTTATTAAAACTCAACCTGAAACCACAGACTAGTTTGGGTTTAAAGTGATGTTTATATTTTTTGAGAAAACTTTGTCAATGCGATTATTTTATTGGACGTTTTTAATTAGAAGAAGAGGAAGAAAATCTAAATACTATGCATATTTCTAACCTGTTCCTGTCGCAGCGTTTACACCCGAAGGATAAATAAAAGACAAGCTTAAACCAGCTTTACCACTTCAGTGCTGCTTTTTAATTAGCTTGTGTTTAATTTCTGTTTAAGTCGACAGGAAAACAGTTTTTAATACTAATTTAATGAGTTTAGCTGGACTCTGGTGATCTGTGTGTAATAATGCATCACCTGCAGCTTATTTATCAAAATGACAACTTTATGGTTAAGAACAACAAAAAATGACTGACGATGAAACGTATTTGATCAACGTCCTGAGTTTAGGTCAGTACAGAGGAGCGGCTTTATTATTATGCAAATATTACTTAAACAAAGAAACCGAAAGCTTGTTTTTGTAGCAGTGCAATAAAAAAAAAAACATTTTTACAAACTAAAAACAGTGAATCAGAACCAGCCAACATCAGAGTAACAAGGATAACCATCGTCCCTAACTGTACCACTTTATTATAACTTATTATAACTAAAAGATGAACAGTTTAATCTGAACAATGAGTCTCATTTTACCGCTTTTAAAAACACTTTAATATATTTGTATTTGTTTACTGAAGCTGATGTTGACGAATCTTTTGACAAACACAAGAAAAGCAAACTAAAAATAAAAAATGGAGCCTAAAGTTGCTTTTATAAAGCAGACATGATAACAGTGTGGTGTTAATATTAAAGTGGATGGATGGGTGGATAGATGGATGGGTGGATGGATAGATGGATAGATTGGTGGGTGGATGGATGGATGGATGGGTGGGTGGGTGAATGGATAGATAGATGGATGTGTGGGTGGGTGAATGGATATATAGATGGATGGATGGATGGTTTTGTTTGCTTGGGAAAGTATTTTGTTGATTAAACAGACAAAATACAACAACAGATTGAACATTATTCAATAAAAAAAGTACAAGAATTGATTAAAACTGTGTGAAAATATGAGTCTACTTGCAAAAAAACAGACTTAGACTGAGCAAAATATGTAAAAGTTTAAAACAGGCAACATTTATCGCAGGAGTCAGACTGTGTTGTAAAGTGGGGTGTTTGATAAATGTTAGTTTAAATGTATAAAAACTGCTAATAACCCGATGAAACATGAGCACAGTGACAACATGAACAGTCCTAATATTCAGCACAATCATTTTTATGACTTCAGAGGACTGATGAATATACCATAAGGAATCATTTCTAAATGTAAGTTGATGTCTGGAGATTATCCACTTCACATCCAGACATTTTGTGAACCTCTTAGCTGCACGGTATGATGTCGTTAAAGTTCATAAAATAAACAAAAACAAGTTAGAAATGCAAATAAATGTGCAGACCAGAGCGGTGATAAAAAAATCAATGTTCAGATAGTTTCAAGCAGCCACTTCAGTGTCTAATAAAGGTAAATGTTAGCTTCCGTATTATTTTATTTTATTGTTTGACTAACATTTAAGTTTTTAATCCACACGTTAATCACTTCTCAGAGAGGTTTGTAACCAGACACCCGTTTCCTCCTCTTCAGCCAAGGTCATCTGATGAGCCGCCGTCAGTCCTGGTTTTTCAAACTAAAGCTGTAAAAATGTCTGAGGTTCAAAGTTTTACAGGTTTAAAGATTTTTCCCCAGTTTTTACAGGGTCGTAAAAACCCGAACGCCCTTTTCTAAACGTCACAGAGACACCAGAGACTCGTCTGAACTCACAGGAGTTTTATTAGCAGAGCTGAAATCTGAAACTCATGCAGGAAGTTTAGAGTTTATCATTAAAAACCTCAAAAGTTGTCATTTGCACAAATGAATCAGATGCTCTCTGTCATGTTTACATGTTTTCCCTCCTTGGAAATATAGTTTTTGGTCTCTGCTCTGAATGTGTTTGGTTATTTGTTTTATTACTTCTGTTTACGTCACAGATTGCTGGACTATTTCAGTCCGGATCCACGTGGGCCGGTTCTAGCTTCCTAACATCCTGGTTCAGTATTTGCATCTGACCTGGAGCCTGCTGCAGCTGTGTTGACACAGTCTACATTCAGTCCTATTCAAATTGCTCCCAGTGGAGATAATTAAAGTCAAGCCGAAGTAAAAAAAAAAACAAAAAAAGATTGTTGTGTGTAAACTGCCTGGCAAAACGTCCATCCATTTGGAGCAGTCAGATTAACACAACATGTCAGTATTAGCATGTTTCAGATGGATTTATTGTAAAACAATGCGTCACTTTTCTATTGTTGGTAAAAACCATGAAATTATCAGCTCATTCCTTATTATTTCTTCCCACTATCATAACCTAAATGCATATTTTATGGCTGGATGTGAGCCATATGATTGTTGTATTCGATGTAAACAAACAGGAACTTGTCTGGTTTTTCCTGCTGAACAGGATAAAGCAGCACAGGAGCCTAAAAGGAGCTCCTCAGACAAATCCTCACATTTTCTCCGTCTCCTCTCTGGAAACTTCTCTCCAGATTCAAATTCTATTCAAATAATGTTCCTGTCAGTGCTGCGCTCCAGCTTAGATGGGTTTTTATTTTGGTCTTTACTCACTACAGTGGGATTCTGTTTTACTTCTTTAATTTGAGAAGCAGGAAAGTGACACCATCTGATTTCAGTCTTTCTGTCTGTTCCAGGAAGCAACAATGACACATTCTTTCCCCGTAACACCGTCCCTGTGTTTGTTACACTGTTACTAAACCATAAACATATAAAACTCTTACGTCATTGAAAGACTTTCCTTATTCTCTTGCATTGTAATTTATTAACTTTAACTTAACTTTATTGCTTAATAAAAGCAGAAACACACTTTTTGTTTGGTTTCCTATGTATTTTTGGGGGGTATGAACAACAAGTCATACACTGTATGTGTTTATGGACTTTAATACCAAATTCTGGAGCTACCCAAACAAACAAACAGATCTCCCTTATTGTTATTATGGTGTGGAACGCTAAGTGCTGTTAAATAATGACGCAATAAACTACTAATGTTCTTGATAATCTGACCATAAACAGTGACGTCGCTGATTAAATGTTTAATAATTATTTTCTTCTCCCAGGAGAACCTGCTCAGTTTGACCCGGCCTTCAATGGACCCATAAAGAAAAGGTGAAACTCCCTCTCAGTACCGAGCCCCTTAAGGAGATGTTGGTGAAAACCAAATATTTTAAACGGATTTCCCATCTGGTGCGCTCCAGAAAAGTGTTCAGCTTCTGTGTTTTCGGTATGGAAAGTGAAATTAGAGATTTAACTGAGCTGTATTTTGATCTGGGACTTGCCAATAATTACACTGTAGGTGTAGACGTGATGAAAACTGACCCAAATAGGCATCAGAACGAGGAAGAAAGGGGACTTTGGTGACTTTTAATGTGCCGTGGTTATTGGTCAGAATATTTCAGAAGGTGCTGATCTGAACCAATCAGAGCCTTTGGGATGTGGTGGAACAGGAGACTCACATCATGGACACGCAACCGACAAATCTGCAGCAACTGGTTCAGAAACCAAAAACTGTGAGGAAAGTTTCCAACAACTTATTGAATCTACAACACGAAAAATTAAAGGCAGTTCTGAAGGGAAAAGTGGGTCGAACCAAGACCAGCAAGGTGTAACTGATAAAGAGGTTGAATGTATAAATTATATCATCTTCATTGAGGTTTTGGCTGATATTACCAGGAATGTTCTGTGTCCTTTTTAGGAAGTTGGACAGACATTCTTCTGAAGTTTAAGTGCATCAGATAACATTGCGTGTCCACGAGAATGTTTCCCATTCGCACCAGATACTTCCCCCCGTACTACAGTTTAGCCAATCATATTAAAGTATTTGATTTCAGCCTGAATCTGTTTTTGACTGAGCTCAGCCTGTTTGCTCACACAGCTGAACTTATACTTTCTTTGTTTCCTCCCACAGAGGATGCACCGATATAATCTGCTGTATTCTGTTCATGGCCGTCATCCTCGGCTACATAGGGGTTGGAATTTTAGGTGAGTGAAATCCAACAATGCTAACAAAGACTTTTTAAATCGTTGTTTTCCATATCTTGCGTGGTTCCTTTGTGGTTGTAGAATATTAAATTAGGATTTGGTACAACTGGTTCTGCAGCCTCAGTATCACACAAAGCAACACAACGTCACGGGACTTTACCGGTTTGATCGGTTCATGTGTGACACACCAGGGGAGCCTTAACTTCAAACTGTAGTGTCAAAGGGGCTAAAAAGTCATATCTGTTGGTTTTATAATTTGTAGGGTAAAATAAAGTTTATAACTCTGCTGGTAGGCATTTGTTGGATTTTGTTTGTTGTCCTGGGAACAGAGTCTTGTTGGAACCTGTCTGTAGTTAAACATGGGTGGAGACCTCCATGTCCAACTGTCACCTTCTTTTTGCGAGTGTCACTCTGTAGCAAGCGGCCATCAGGGCCTGTACGATCAGCCTTAGGCTCATGGTCTTCCTTTTGCACGTGAACAACTAGTTTTGGGTTGATTCACCGTTCGAATGTGCTGCTTATAAGACTAAAGGCTCCAGCATAGTCCGTTAGACGTCAAGAAGTCTGTTCGTGGTCACGTGGTTGAGAGGCGTTCATTTTCGAAGCTCCTCTCTCCTCCTACAGCGTAAAAACGGGTTTCTTCCCGCCGGCTTCTCAGCTGTCCTGTCCTTGTACAGATGTTTGCTTCCTTCACCCCGACCAGACGTGTTTAATAAACCGACAGAGACAGACTGTGTCTCCGCTGTCTTTTTAAGTTCACAGGTTTCTAAGTTTTGCTGGAACAGCTGTAAAGACGGCTGTATTTTCTAACAGCCTCGGTCAGCTGCTTCTGTAGAAGTAGAAACAAAATGACTCCATTAAAGCTCAGCGGCTTTTTTGCACAACCCCTGTGAGAAGCAGTTCAGCCCGGGCCTTGTGTTGCGGGGCGGTGGACAAAGTTGTTACGAGAACAAAATGACGCAATATTTGTCACATGACTGAGAGCAGACTTCATGTTTTCTCATGGAGGATGATGCTTGAAGCAGTCTTTTGGATAGAAGGCGAAACGTTTCAACAAAGAAGAACTCATCCAGAGGTCCTGACTCAACCTTGTTAGATTCATCTACCTGGATTATTTATCATCAGGACTTCCTGAAGTTCAGTTTTATCTGTATTTAGTGCCGTTTACACCAACTGCTAGTTCAGCTTTGTCACTCTTTTTCTCATCTTGTTTACAGTCACAGATTATTTTCCTCCATGTGAATGTTTTACATTTTATCAGTAACTGAAGCTTCCAGTCAAACCCCGGTTTGTAGGTCAGTAGGTCTTTATTGCCCCGTCGTCAAACTCATTCCAACGCTCCGGGCGCTCTCTTATCTAAAGTCAACAAATCTGCTCGATTACGCCGTCACCATATCTGTACCAACAGGTAGTACGGCCCAATTAATCTATCATTTCCTCTCCTGGGAGAAACCTCAAAATAAAGAAGTGTTTAGAAATTGTTTAGATTTTCTCCACATTAACAAAATGTTTGATTGTTGGAAATATGAGGGGTTTTCAGAAATGAAATGGAGCTGCTTTTGCTTCATAAATTGGCGTGTTTTTATTAGATTTTATTGAACCTTTTCTGGAATAGAAGCAGCCCTTATTGTGATTAAAAGGACGTTTTGGTGACCAAACATTGTTCAAATGGGGCAGAATATAAGTTAGAGTTTAGTGTTAACTGATAACAGAACTTCTCTTCCATTTTTATTCTTATTCCATTTCTTTCACCTTATTACACTGAAATTATTGCTACAGTTTTTGCAGTTAATTAAGAACTGATTACAGATTATAATCTGCACCTTCCACCAGCAGGACCTCTGATAGGCTGAACAAATTCACCAAGATATTATCTCATATTAAAGTGGGAGGATTTTGTGTTTGCAGAATGGAAGAATAAAAACTGAGAAGTGAAGATGTTATTTTAAAATACTCTGTAGAGATCCATATGTTGCCCTCTCCTTTTCTATTTGTTAAA
>JAOXNZ010000177.1:6094826-6106879 GCA_028566095.1 Kryptolebias brasiliensis | reverse complement strand
CTTACTGTTCTTAAAATGAAGCTTTAAGCTTTTTATTCTTTTAGTTTTCATCTTTCCTTTTAGCTTATGTGGTGTTCATTTTAGCTGGTGTTCTGTTCATTTTAGCTAATATTTTTTTCATTTTAGCTGGTGCTCACTTCGGTGAACTCAGCGGTCTATTTGAGGTTATTTTGTTCTTGAGGCTTGTCTCTCGTTCTTTCTTTTCTTTCCCGTTTAGCATAAATTTACTTTTACGTTTCTGTCTTTGCGCGTCCAAGTCTGCCATATTTGGTACCAGACCACTGCCACCTACTGTAGGTCAGTCACGTGACTCCATGCGGTTGTCGGCAGATTCAGCTGAGTGCTTTGTTTACATTGAGTGCGTACCCACATTTCAGAACTGCATATCAATATATCTTGAAAACTAATGGAACATTAAAGCTTTTTTTCCCGGATTCCTTTAATTTTTCTTAGACTTTCTGATTAGTTTCAATTAATTATTAAAGCTGCTTTTTACCAAACATGTCTTGGTGCCCGTTACCGTAGTTTGCTGGACACCTCAGGGGTCAAGGATGATCCCTAGTGATTTCAAGGCCATGGGGTCAAAGGTCAAATCCACAGGTGGACCCTTTGTGAAAAATTCTTCCATTTTCTAACTCTGAAACCGTGTAACAGAGAAATGTCGAACTTCACAGCTGGACACCTCAGTGGTTGAGGATGATCCCTAGTGATTTCAAGGCCATGGGGTCAAAGGCCACAGGTGAACTGGCAATCGCAGCTAATTGACCTTGGCCAACACAAACATGGCTCTAACTCAGTCAGTTTCACATCTGTTGAGCTAGACTTTGATGTGGTAGTAGCTGAGAGTCATCCTCAATGAAACTGACTATAACCCCATCATTCCTCACCTTAGGATGATCTCAGTCTAAAACTCTGGCGGGCGATATGCATTCCCCTTCATTTCACCTCCCCCGCTGAAAAGGAGCTCAAAGTTTCCTCACTTGAAAGCGACGCCTCTGTGGTGCTGCCAGACTCACGAGTTAAACCAGGAAGTACACTGGACCCCTGTCTCATCTCTACACAGAAGTCAGGAGGAAACAAAAAAAAACAACAACTTCTCTCTGTTACCAGAAACCATCCAGAAAGACCCGGAGGGGACGGGACTGAACTGGAGCACAAAGGTCCTGGTTGGATTTCACGGCGGGACGGTCTTTGTGAATCAGCAAACACTGAGGCTGTGTCTGCTCCTCGCTCAACCTGTTCGCCTCCCGTAAGCTGACAAGCAGGTCTTATTTAGGGAGAAGCTGGAAAAGATCCACTGGAGAGGGAGGAGGGAGGGGGGGGAGATTGATTCTTTTTTTTTTTTTTGATTTTTTCCCCAGATAGAGAGCTCTATCAGAGCACGTTTCTCACAGTGAGAGCTGGGTCTGGTGGGAAGGAAAGGGGGGAGGGTGTGGTGGATGGAGGGGGTCTTTTCAGATCCTTTTGGAGGCAACAATAGTCTTTGTCTAAGATCTTCTACCATTCTTATTAGGAGAAGAGGAGGAGGAGGAGGAGGAGGAGGAGGAGGGTGTTTCTCCATAGTAACAATGACAAAACAAGCCAGTTCAGCTCCAGGAAGGAGAAAGAAACCAGTCTGAAGAGGAGCTCTGAGAAGGAGCAGGAGGCTTTCTTTTAAAGGAGAGGAGAAGTTCATCAGAGAACGTTTAGTCCCATATTTCACACGCCCTCCCAACATGGACCGAGACAGTCACAGCGAGGACACACTGTCCACTCTGGTTCTGGAGAACATAAAGAACAAGCTGATTCATGCCTTCAGGGCGACAGCAGAGTCCAGAGGAGAGCGTCAGGACTGCAGCGTCGGCAGGAGTCAGGAGGCCGACGAGGAGCTGCGACGGGCGCAGATTGACGGAGCGATAACCTGGCTGAGATCGGAACTGGTGAGAGGCGCACTTCCACCACTTTCCCCACTCTTATTGTGTAACCTTTTAGTGGTGGTGTTAAGAATGTTCCAAAGTACAACCCCAGCTTACTCTGGGACTCTGACAAAAATGTAAATAAAAACAGAATGCGGTGATTTGCTAATTTCAGAAACTCATTTTATTCACAGTGGACCATCGAATGTTTAAACTGAAAAAGTGAATTTTGAATTTTATGGTGTCAACAAATCCAAAAGATGGTTCAACAGTCTGTAAACATCTAGGACCTGAGGAGAGCAGCTGCTGGAGGTTTTGGAGGGAATGTTGTCCCATTCTGGTTCAACAGTTCTGGGTTGATTTTTTCCTGGATGGGAGCAGATGTTGTTCTAAAACCTGTATAACTTTTCTGCATTGATGGAGCCTTTATGCCAGAGGCACTAATGCACCCCCATACCATCAGAGAGGCAGGCTTTGTGCTGATAACAGGCTGGATGGTCCCTCTTTAGTGCAGAGGACGTGGTGTCCATGGTTTCCAAAGAGAATTTCAAATTTCAACCTGTCTGACCCCAGATCAGTTCTCCTCTTTGTCTCAGTCCATTTGAAATGAGCTTTGGTCCAGAGAAGACGGCAGCGTTTCTGGATGGTGTCACATCTGGCTTCTTCTCTGCCTGATGGAGCTTTAAGCAGCGTTTGTGGACGGACAGTGATCTGTGGACGTGTTCCTGAGCCAAGCAGTGATGTTCAGAACAGAACCAGACCTGTTCTTAATGCGGTGGCCCCCGAGGGCCCCAAGATCACCTGTAAGCAGCTCAGACCTTTTAATGACGGCGCGCGTTCACGTCACCTTTGAAGGAGAACTTCCTGTTTCTCGTCTCCTTCTCTGTGGACATGTCCTCCATGTCTCCATTTGACTTTCTTTTAAAATTAAAAATAATTAGAACTGCTGCTGGAAAAAGTTCCTGTTTTTTGGCGTGAAGCCAGCCCCCCGCAGTAACGAGGGTCGGAGCGGCGCTTCCCTTTGATGTGGTCCGAACCCGAGTTCTGATAAGAATTCCCACATCGGAGTTTATGGATCCAAATCTGAGGAAGGTTTTTATCTTTCGGGAAGCCAAAAAATGAAACTCCAGTGTAATTTCTGTCCGGTTCGAACATTTAATTCCAACGAACTGAACTATAATGTTCTGTATTCATCCACTCACTGATGAACGGCTGAACCTCAGCGGCTCAGCGGACGTCACACTTCCGGGGTGATCACGGAAAAAGCCGAAAACACCCGAGTGGTTTCTTCAATAATCAGAAGATAGTATTTTTTATTTTTAATCTAAAATGTCTACAAAACACATATTTTCCGGCTCTATCGTTTCAGTTTAGCTTGAACTCATTTTTTGTTGTTGAGGAAGATTTTTCTGAAATTTTTCTTTTTAGACAGTTTTTTCACAGACTGGTGAACCTCTGCCCATCTTTAAAATCCTCTTTTTATTCCCAGACCTGTTGATAATTAACCTAATTAGTTGTAAAATTCTCCTCCAGCTGTTTCTTGTTCTTACAGCCTTTTTGTTGTTTCTGTCCCAACTTTATTAAAATGTGTTGCTGCCAAAAATTTAAAAATGACCTTATTTCCCCCCCAAAAAATGTACAGTTTCTTAGTTTAAACATCTGATGTGTTTACGACGTTCTGTTGTGAATAAAAACTGGCTTTATGAGATCTGCTGCGTTCTGGTTTTGTTCACGTTTTGCACGACGTCCAGCTGTTTCAGACGCTAACCCTGAGCTGTCACTGCCGTCCCGCAGATGGAAATGCGGACCCAGGACCTGCAGCTGGCTCAGACCCTGCTGGGGCTCAGCTCAGAGATCCAAAGACTGAGGAGGGAGAGTTTCGGGGGGGTGGACGTGGACGGGGACGGGGACGATCAGCTGTAAGAAGCCCGTCCGGCTGCCTCTTTAGGACCTAAAACTGACCGAGGGAATCCGCGAAGGAGGAAGAAACGACTACTAATAATAAAAGACTGGAGGCGTGTTTTAAATTAATGCCTCATTTCAACCAGAAACGTCCTTGTGATGAAAATCAAGCAGCTTCACGTGAATTAACTGAGTAGAAACATGAAACATGAAGAAAACTCTGGATTTTCTTGAAAGTGGATCTAACAAACCGTCCTGAACGTAACGCTGAGACAAACAATAAAAACGTGCAACATCATCTTTATCTTCTCATGTCTTTATTGTTTTTACACTTTTCCTAAATGTTTCAGCATATAAGCATTTAAACAGTTCTCCTTATTTATACACAGTTTACAGCAAGAAGGTTTTCCTGCTGAATCCGTTCTTTAAGCTGATAGTTTTGACAAATAGGAAGTGTTTCTAAACCTTTGATTCATGATGTGATCGTGAGTTAGTTTCTCGCTCTAAAGAACAGCAATGGCTGCCGTTACGTCTGTTTGTGGGAGGATTTAAACAATCCTCTGTCAGCTCGTGATAACCTGAAGGATCAGGTTGGGGTTTCTGAAAATCCTTACAAAGTGCGAAGAGCAAAACATGAACCCCTTCATCGCAAATTAACCACAGATTTCATCATGAATTTTAATTTCAACTTGAAATCGTGCTGCGCTCGTCGTCTCCGTTTCCAGCCCCTCGCTGTGTGAAACCAACGAAGCTGAATGATGTTAAAAACTAAAACAGATAATAAACATTAAAGAAAAACAATCCCGCGGGATCTACAGGACACGTGCCTCGTGGGGGTCGCTCTCCTGCACGTTTTAGATGTGTTCCTGCTTTAAAACACCTGCCTTAAATAGACAATTTGTGGACAGTTTTTCTGGAGAACTTGATGGTTTGGTGAGGAGGTGATTAAACTGTTTGAATCAGGTGTGTCGGAGCAGAAAACAACTAAAACTTCCAGGACGGCGGCCAGTGAGGCTCGGGGTTGTGGCCCCATATTTGCGGGTATGTTTTGCTTCTGCGTTAGACGCCTTAATGTGTTTAATGTTTTTATCGTGTCTTAGTATCAGAAAACTAGACAGGACTCAAAAGTGAAGTTAGTCTAAAAAGTGTTTTCAGGGCACGGAGCTCCTCCTGTGGAGGACTCTTCCAGGTGAACCTCCTGAGGTGGAGTAGAAGCTGCCTCCATCTTCACTCTCAGAATCCCAGTAGCTGCCCTCCTCCTCCTCCTCCTCCTCCTCCTCCTCGGATAGCTCCTGTTTGAGCTCCAGGATGCCAGAGTGAAGCTCCATCAGCTGCCGGATCAGCGCCTGGTCCTGGGAGCGCATCTCCATCTGCACACAGAGGAGACGCACGTTTAGTTTGCAAACAATGGAAGATTATTGGAAAAACCCGGATCGAAGCAGGTGTTTCCTCAGCAGCTTTGGAGCCTTTTTTCTGTCCGATGTAAATCATTTTCCTACTTCTCTCTTTTACATCTCTCTCTCTTTACAACTAGCCCAGTAAGACGACATATTCAGAACCGGGAGTCCAAGTTTGTCCAAAGGGTTCAGGAGCGTCTCGGGACAAAAAGCCCGGAGGCCCGATCTGCATTTCTTTTCTGCCTTAATTACAGCTGCCCTGAAAGACTGAAAGACGCCGGTTTCATTGCTTTTGTCGACGCTCCGAGCATTGAGACACGAAACGTGAACTTTCCTAGTGGAGATGGGGGGCCCCCCCCCTGCTGGGCTCCACCTCATTAGACCGAATGTGGGGCCTTTTCAGACTCTGACGATGGAAGTTTATGGAAAGAAAAACTTTCCTCCAGAGCTCCTCCTGCTTTTGTGAGAAACATGAACACATTTAAGCTCAATCTATGGGTCAGATGTGTTTCTGAATGAGTTCCTTCGTCGACGCGTTTCTGTTTTTTAGGCAGTTTTTCTAAATCTTTCCTATTTGAATCAAATTCAAACAGACTTTCTTAGTGAGAAGACAACTGTGAAAATGTTAAAACCTGAAGACAAATCAAACTCCATCTGCTGATGAAAATGACGCGATAACAGAGAAACTATGCGCCTTAAAGGGATAGTTCAGCTCTTTTGAGGTGCTGAGCAATAAACATCTTACCTGTTGTAGACGGCTCTTTGAATGGCCTCAGTTTGGAAACAAAACTGACTGGACTGATAAGATAACACTTTGCTTCTGCCTTATGTTTTTGCAGTTCATGCATATGTTGTTTTTTTAAACTTTTACACCAGTGGTTTCCAACGTTGGGGTCGTGTCCCCACTGTGGGTCACAAAACACTAAGTTGGAGGTCCTGAGGTGAGCTCTAGAAATCAAACAAAATTTTTAAAAAATTATTTCTACTGGCAGATTTTCACTCTGTTACAAATAATTTAAAAAGTAATCAAATATGGGGGGAAAGAAGCACAACAGAAGTTTAACTTATTTGAGTTTTTTATTTTCCTATTTATTTATGTTTTTAGCGATGTTTGTGTGGTTAAACCAAGGATATTAGGGGTTGTAAGCTTTCACTGTTGTCAGTTTCACATCACAGATATTAAAGCAGAAATATGATATTCCTGCCAGAAGTGCTACAGCTAGCTGCTCCTGCCACTATTTGCGAGTGGAAATAACCACAGATTTCCTTGTTATTCACTTTGGTCTTAGCCTGAATCGGACTAGCCGTTAGCTCATCAGTCCATTCACAATTAAACCAGTTTTTTTTTTCCAAACTAAGCCATTCAAAGAGCTATCTACAACAGGTAAGATACTAACAGTTTGCAACCTTTCCACAGTAACTCTAAGATGAGTGTTAGTTCTGTGCAGAGATTCACTCGTTCATATTCATGTTTGGTACCCAGACGGCTGAAGACTGAAGACAGAACAAACTAAACTTGGACGTCTTCATTTTGACCCCTCTGTTCGTTTCTGTTTCAACAGGACGTTCTGTTCAGCTCCTTTCACCTCCGTGAGCTCAGGCCGCGCTGGTTACCACGGTTACCAGGACGGGTTGCGTCGGCTGAAACGGCGAGCTTCACAAAAAGCTGCACGCGCGCAAACAGACGCGCGCACGTCATGGAAACGCTGGTTTCACGAGAGCCTGACGGGCGAAAAACAAAACAAAACCAAAAAAATCACAAGAATTAGAATCTCAGAGAGATTTTACTGCTGCTTCACTGGGAACCAGTAATGACACAAAGTTTACAGGTTACTTTTTATTTTACATTATTCCTACGTTATATATATTCACTGCTAACAAGCTCACATATTTTATAAATATTCCTGTTTTTATGGGTTCACTATAATGGAGCCCAATAAAGAGCAGATTTTAGCCATCTGAACAGCTCAGACCTGATCAATTTCAGTTTTATTTCATTTACTTTTCATCAAATTATAGAAAGACGGTTGTTTTTTTCAGAACTTCGACTCGGAGGGTTTGAGATGCGCGGCGAACCCTGACCTCAGGATCCAACATGGCTGCCTCACGTATGAAGAGCTGCGATGGCCGCAGAAATAAACCTTTAGATCAGTTCTGATTCAAAATAAAAGTATTCCTGCAACTGTCACCACCTACAGTACGCCAGGCAGCCATATTGGATTCTGAGGTCAGGAATCTCGGACTTTCCAAGTCAAAGTTGCGACTTCGAGGGGCGTTCAGGTTGATGGATCCATCGTGGAACGTACCAACGGAACATGTTGCATCGGAGCGTTCCAACACCGCGGCTCTTCAGCGAGAACGTTGTTCGACTTCTGGGTAAAACTTTATAAAACAGAGTTTCTTTGAGACACTTTCTCTTTTTTTTGATGGTTGCTCTGAAAGAAGGTGAAGTTATCAGAACTTCTCCCTGATTCTCCAAACTGAGGCAGCGCTGACTGCGGTCTGCTGCAGGTAAGACATTGACCAATCATGTATAATCCACAGATCACTTCAAAAAAATAGAAGTTTTCCCTTTAAAAAACACAAACTTGACTTAAAGTGTCAATGTTTGATAAAAAAAAGATTTGTCATGTATAATTAAAGTTTTACTTGACTAACAGGACATTAGATGCCTGTGTGGGTATTTAAGACTTTTATTTGAGTTTTTTTTGGGGTTTTTTTCACTGCATTCAGATGTTTTGTGTTTAAAAAAAACAATAAATGGTCCCTAAAGAACTTGGAGATGTCTGAGTCCACGAGAAGAGGAGTTAAGTCTCACCAGCTCCACTCTGAGCCAGGCCAGCGCGCTCTCGATGTCCAGTTTGCGTCCCTCTCTTCCAACTGTGTCCCCTCCTCGGAGGTGGGACGGTTGACTCTGAGGGTCTCTGCACAAACGCTGTCCCTCCTGTTTGCTCTCATCGAAGGTGGCGGTCCTGCGGGAAAAGTCCCGCAGCCTGGTCAGGACCACCTCCATCGGCCTAAATTGCTGAAATCCTCAGGTTTCTGTTTTCTCTCTGTAGCGGGTCTCTACACCTTCTGGTGTGTCGTGTTGCAGCTGTGACCAGCTTTGTCTGGTCTGTCCCTCCTGTCTCTCAGTACTTATGAGGACCTCACGCTCTGTCTCTCTCTCTCTCCCTCCCTTCTCTCAAACTTTATCCCTGCAACTTTTAGGCAGAATCAGCCGAATGCCGTCACCGGACAGGCGAGTGTGACCGCAGCAGTGACGCCTCAGCTGGAGCTGTTCGCCACTTTCCGGGGCCGTTTTTATCAGACGCACACGCTCAGTAATGATCAGGGGAGGACGGGAGGAGGCCGCTGGTTGCTGTGACGACAGCACTTGTGTGTCTTTGAAAACACAAGAGCCTCAGTGAGCTCTGGCCTTTTTGTTGCGTGAGTTAGATCTAAGGAACAGTGTGGACAGCCATGTGTAACTAACCGCCCTCATGCCATCTTCTTCTGACCGCGCAGCCCGTAGCAACCCAAACATCGCCTCACAAACACGTTGGCAGCGACTCACAAGCCGGCTTTCTGCAGCAACAAACCGAAATAGCCCCAAAAAGCTATTTTTAGAGTCAAACTGACTCCAACTTTGGAGCCTTTAATGAAAACAAATGTCCCTTTTTCTCCTCAGAGAGTAAAAGAAGCCTTAGATGATTCTTATACTCTGTGCTTCTCTCAAAAAGATTATACAGAACTGATGTAAGTGTGACGAGCTTCATTCAGCATTGAAATCAAGAAAAGCAACAATTCAGTTGAAGGTCTAGCCGGGTTCTGTGGAAAGGTTATGAACAATAAACATCTTACCTGTTGTAGATCACTCTTTAAATGGCTCCATTTAGAGAAACAGAAAATAACTCCAGTATCAAAGATTTCCTGGCCGTTCATTCAAACACAACTCTAAAACTGTCAGTTTTACATGATGCAGATGTTCACATAGAACTCCGCAGATGTTTCTTAGCACAAATAGCAGCAGCTGCAGCTAGCTGTAGCACTTCCAGTGCAGCCAGGTTCCCTTCCAGCAGGGCTGTTGGAATATTCCTGCCACAAGGACCATGTAATGTAACGTGTTCAGATGAGATCAGAGTTGGTTTAAAATGGCAGCAGTCGACTTTGATCTTGGCTCAGACTAGCCATTAGCCCGTCAGTCTGGTCAGAATCAAAGACTATTAATATAGGAAGACCTCGGACCGGAGCCTGGAAGTTGAAGCTGGAACGGGACCAGCTTTCCTGTCGGCTGGTTCCAGTTACAGGTTTTAAGTCCCGCCCCCTCACCTTGTACGTTCAAACATCAGTTTTGCTAACATGTGTGGCTGTAAATAGTTATTTTCTGGTTAAAAGAACACCATGGTTGTGTGCGGCGGAGTGGGCGGGACTTAAAGCCTCACAGTGCAGACTGGTCCCAGAAATACAACATGGCAGCTTCTCCTGCTGGCTTCAATTCAACAACAGAAGGCAGGAACATCCATCTTCTTTACCCGCCTCTCCTTTCCAGGAGCTGGTGTCTGTCGCCAGCAGTCACTGTGCGAGAGGCAGGGGACACCCTGGACAGGTCGCAAGTCCATCAAAGGGACACACAGAGACAAATGAGACCATTCACGTTCTCACTAACACCTAGGGACAACTTAGAGTTACCAGTTAATCTAACATGCATGTTTTTGGTCTGTGGGAGGAAACCGGAGTACCCGGAGTAAACCCACGTGTGCACAGGGAGAACATGTAAACTCCACCCAGAAAGGCTCCAGGCTGGGATTCGATCCTGCAACCTTCTTGCTGGGAGGAGACAGCTCTAACCACTGCACCACTGTGCCGCTTGGTCTGTAATATAAACGGCTTAGATCAAAGACCAAATGTCGCAAGTGTCAGAATCATCGACTGTTTATAACAGACAAGCTAATGGCTAGTCAGAGCGGCGCTAAGACTGTCAAGATCTTGTGAAATGTGGGGCTCCAGTTCCCGACAGCATCACTCCAGAGCAAAAACACTGACAGTAACCTCCTCAGTGTCCTACAGCGGTCTGCCACAGCTGGCCCCGCCTCCTTTCTACGTCACCAACCAAGGAGGTAACTCCGCCCACACAATCAGCCCACAGAAACTCTAAAAACAAGTCATTAATGTTTGAAATCAGAGAAATGGAGCACTGGAGGGTTTTATGATGGTGTTTAACATTTAATATAATTTCCCCTTTAACCTCCACATTACTGCAGTTTAACAACCTGCGGCAGGACTCGGTGTCGCCCCCTGCTGTTCCTGCAACAAACAGCTGCTTCCTTCTGAGGAAGTTCCGAGTTAATCTTCAGTAAATTTGGTCAAAGACTCGCTGATCACATGAGGCCCTCTGCAGCCGGCCGAGGGGCCCTCAGGGAGGGGGGCGTGAAGTCAGAACCCGTCCGAACCCGACCGAACCTTCACCACCCAACAAACCCAGAGGTTAAGCTCCAGAGAAGGAAACAGCTGTCTCTTTGTATTCCTCCAGATGTTTTCCCTCGTGGTTCTCTCGTTGCTTTTCATCCTTCGCGCGTGCAGAGTTCGGCCCCCGTGACCCGGTCCGGTCCACTTCACAGCGCCGAACTCCACCTTTGCACACGGTGCGGCGGAGGTTTGCGCCCTTCATCTTCATCTTCATCATCAGGCAGGATGGGTGCAAAAAAAATCCTCATCCCTGTCAGGACTCAGAGGAGGAAACAGGCAGCCGGGTCAGCACGAGCTTTACATCTTTATTGGTTGGGAATTATTAATTTTTAAAATCTATATTTACATTTTAAACATCAGTGATGTTTAAAAGTAAGAATCCAGAGAAGCTCCACCTGTTGGAGACAGACACCAGGAGGACAAACACAAAGCCAGGAAGGTGAGGCTGGTTTGTTCCCTAATATTTAGCCTAAATCTTTATTAATTCTATTTATTTATCCTTTACATGTTTGAACTGATAGGTGCACATGTAAAAAAAGGCAGTTTGTTAAAGTTTAGGTGTTATTTGTGCTGGTTTTGCTCTCGTTCCTGAGGGATTTCCTGAGTTTTTCCACACGGATCTGATGGGATTACAGCTGAGTGCAAACCTGCCTCTCATTAATCTGATTTAATCTGACAAGCAGACCCATTCTGATCAAGAAAGACATCCAGTAAATTTTAAATCATTGTTCTTTTAGTTAATCTAACCCTAAATAAATGTGTATAGTAATCTTAATTTATTTTTTGCTGAAGTGAAACATGTTACTTTGATTTACCCTTAATGTCCTGTAATATGTTTAGTTAGTTAGTCCTGGAAAAAGGGTTTGTTTTATAAATAAAACGGTGATTTAGCCTTAAATTATAAAGTATTTCTCAGAAACTTGTTGTTCGAATCGATGGTGAAGTTTTAAAGTTGCACCAAATTTACAAAACGTTCATTTTCTGCAAAGCTCCCTGTTTGTTTGAAGCAAAGTTCCTGCTTTCTGTCACCGTTTTTGGTTATTTATTTTATTTTGAAGGAGCAAAAGGAAACTCTGACGTTAACAACTGTGTTTTCAGGCAAAAAGACCAAAAACTGAGTTTAAAAAATGAAGATATCATCATATTAGCTCTGGTTTGCCTTTTAAGTTTCGTAAAGACTGTCTGAACTTCTCAGTTTCAGGGTTTCGCTGTAATTTAAACCCAAAATTTGACCTAATCTGAAGTTTAAAACCTCGAAAACTAATTAAAACTGGTTCAATTTGATCCATCATTCCATCTTTTAAAGCTACTCATCGCAAAGTCATAAAACTGGACAAAAAATAATAAAAAATCAAAGTAAAAAATTGAAATATTTTTAATTATTCTCATACCATCTGCTAATGTGTCCTTA
>JAOXNZ010000177.1:6069746-6082366 GCA_028566095.1 Kryptolebias brasiliensis | reverse complement strand
AGGGAAAACAAGCTGATGATGAAGCTGGTTAGGTCTGTCAGCAGGTGAGCAGCATCTGTCATCACTGCAAGGCTTCCTGCCAAATATCCACCTGCAGAAAGAGAAAGAATAGGGCAATTATTTAATTAAACAAATAAATATTTAATTACTGACTTGACAGGTTACAGTTTAGGCCTCAGCAGGGTTTGAAAGACTGCTGAGAGAGCAATGAGAAGGACGGGAAAAAGAAAAGGAGGTGGATGAAGACAGATTGGTCTCATTCAGAGCTGCAGCTCGAGTCCATCCTGAGCGATCAGCTCAGATGATGCAGCTCGCTGACCTTCTGAGGTTTCGCATTTAAACGGCCCGGCGTGAGCAGCATCAGTCAGAGCGGAGCACTCAAAGCAGATATAAAGCACAAGGTGTGAACGGGGATTTGAACAGAGAGGGAATGAAAGGAGACGAAAACACAAACTAAACACAACTGAAATGTGCACCGCGGCATCTTTGTGTCGAGACGTTCAGAAAGTTGGCAAATATTAAAGAGAATTATTAAACAGAAACTGCACGACTCACCAATGATCTCACCGACCATGAAAAGCAGGCAGATGACAGAAACAACATACAACCTCCTCCTGGCGTTCTTCTTCCCCATCTCCCGTTCCTCCTGTGCGCGGCTGTTGTCGTGGCAATGCTTGGCATCTTTCTGCAGCTCCTCGTGGTTTGACACACTGTACATGTAAAAAAACAAAAACAAAACAACAACAACACAATGTGTGACATGAATGCGCAAAGCCAACCATTACAAGTTGGGGAAGATGTTAACTGATGTGAAGCTATAAATCAATACATATAAAAGGGTCAAATAAATGGAAATAATACATATATATTAATAAAACAAAATATATATATATTTTTGTTAAAAAAGTGTAAAATTTGCCTTACTTTCCAGGCGTGTATGTCTTCTTTGTGTCTGTCACCAGGTGAAATCTCTCTGGGTTCTTGTTTTTGAACATCACTGATGTCTTGATGGAAAACAAAACAAATCAAATTAAATACACATAATTTAACAAAACTAAATGATTCACACCAGAGAAATCAGCTGACTCTGCTTCAAACTTTGTCTCCACCTGTCAGGTGTCCATTGATGGATGCAAAAGAAGAAGAAGAAGAAGGAAAAAGCTCTTCTTGTTTGGTTTAAAGGCGGTTTGAAAACCAAGGGGAAAGTGCACCAGCGCCACCTACTGGACTGGAGGATGAACAGAACCAAAACTGCTTTATTCCCCTCTTATTCTTATTTTAGCCTCTTTAAATCAAATGTAAACCCTTCAGATCTGATGAAACAGCTGCCCAGATGTGATCTGTGGGAGTTTGAGTGAACGGAGAACATTGACGTATATTTAAAGAACATCTTTTTTGTTCTTTCTATGTTTATCTGAATCCCCACAGGAACCACATATTGAATTAAAGCTGCAGGAGGAGGAAAGTTAATCTTTTTAGCTCTCAGATCAATAATCCTGACTCAGCATTCTCTCTGTTGTTGTCCTGTTTTGTATTTTTGGAATCTGATTACTTCTGCGTACTTTAGCTACTTTCGCCATTTATTCATCGACCCGTTCAGCTGATTCTGGAGACGGCTGCTTCCACTTTTAATTTCTGTAACTTTTATACTTTTTTTTTTCCTCCATAGAAACACTTTGAGATTTCTTTGAGATTTGAAATCTGCTTCATCAAACTTACTCTTTATCTTCTTATGCTACTTTCAGCTAACCTTTGCTGCTTTTAGCGAGAAGTTTGCAACTTTTAGCTTCTAGCTACTGTTTTGCTAAATATAGTTTTTAGCTAGGATTTCGCTATTTTAGTTTTTTGCTACTTTGGTTTTTAATGTATATTTTTGCTTCTTTTAGCTACTGTTTTTCCTAATTTTAGCTTTAAGCTAGTGTTTCTGTTTTAGCTAGCATTTTTCTACTTTTGTCTTTAACTAGTGTTCTGCTTCTTTAGCTAAGTTTTTGCTTCTTTTAGTTATAGCTAGTGTTTCACGTCTTTTAGCTTGTAATTAGCCGTTTGCAACTTTTAGATAATGTTTTGTTTCCTTTAGCATGTTTGCTTATTTTAGCTTTTAGATAGTGTTTGCTAATTTTAGGTTTTAGCTAGTGTTTTAGTTTTAGCTAGCCTTTTGCTACTTCCTTTAGCTAGGTTTTTTGCTTTATTATGTATTTAGATAGTGTTTTCCTAATTTTACCTTGTAGCTAGTGTTTGTCTTTTTGCTACTTTTAGTTAATATTTTGCTTCTTTTAGCACATTTTCTGTTTTTTTTATAGCTAGTGTTTGTCTTATTTTGGCTAGTGTTCTGCTTCTTTTAACTTTTTAAGCTAGTGTTTTTTTAATTATTGCTTTTAGCTATAATTATAATTTCACTTGTTTTTTTATTTTTAGCTAACCCTTTGCTACTTTTAGCTTATCCCTAGCCTTTTGCTACTTTGGGCTTTTAGCTAATGTTTTGCTTCTTTTAGCTAATATTTTGCTCCTCTTTAGTTTTAACAACTGTTTTAGCTCCTTCAGCTGTCATTCAGCTCTCAGCAGTCACAGTAAATTTAGTATTTTTTCTGAAATATTGTGAAAACAAACCATTTTTCTTTTTTTTTAATAAAGTCTTTCTCCTCTGTCTTTGTGTACGAACTGTAATTTATAACCTTTCAGGTCTTAGAGCCCTGCGTTTATTTGTATTTTTAAATAAATATCGGGTTTAAAAATAATCCAAGTTGTTTAATCTAGATGAAGATCTGTTAGAAACCAGCAGAGGTCGCTGTCTCCTTATTTTATGACGGAGATTAACCGGAGCGCATTGCAGTGCGCACTAATTTTAAAAAAGTTGTTACAAACTGTTGGAGAAAACAGGATAATAGTTATAGAAATCTATCCTCAATTTAAGAGATTGATTATTGAATTTTGAAACTAAAATGGGGAAAAACGACATTTATCGCCACCGACTAACGATAAAGAAGAAAAAAACCGTTGCGCTTTTATTTGAGAGATTACTACTTCCGGTTTGCGTGTCGAGTTGAACTCTCGCGATATTTGCAGCAGCAGGCGAGAGCAGCGGCGGCTCGTTTTCTCGTACAGGGGCGGGGCGTGGTGGAGGGCTTGACATGTCAACAAAAGAGACAAATTACAACGAAACGGGTAACATTTGGATCCGTTTGTCCTGCCGTCGGACATCGCTGTAGTTTCAGCGCGACATCGCGTCGAAGCGCGCAGAAACAGGCGGAGAGAACTGCGCCGAGTAACGGTCTCCTCTGAGCGAAATGCCCGCTTGTTTCGAGCTAATTTGAACAGGTCGCTCGATTGAAAACACCTGAAGGGGGCTAATTAAAGTTCCAGATGTCGTTTAGAGAATACACGGTTGTGTAAAAAGGACGTTTAGGGGCGTCAGACACGGCGACATGAAACTTGTTTTTCAGGCTGCAACCTGAGGAAGGAGCCTTACATGTGTGAAGTTGGAGCTTGTTGATTTTGTGACAGCTGTGAAGCTAATTAATGCTTCAACTTTATTCAACATTTAACTGTAGTAAAGCTAAATATGAACTGAATCTAATATAGCTTCTTTGTGGGAGTTAGAACAAGATATTAAATGCTTTTAATGTTAACGTCACTTTTTTTTTTGACACTTCCTGTTGTCTTTTCTCTCTAAATGAAGGCATGTGAAAGTGTGCTGATGTGGATCAGTCTGACAGGAGACCCTACTGGACCTATATCTGCTCTTCCATCACCCTGACCTGCCGTCTCCATGACGACCCCTCCCCTGGTACCTCCTTTCGGTGGCCAGCCTCCACCTCATCAGCAGCAGCAGCAGCAGCAGCAGGCCCAGGCCGCTCGAGATGTCAACACGTCCTCCTTGTGTCGCATCGGGCAGGAGACGGTCCAAGACATTGTCCTCAGGACCATGGAGATCTTCCAGCTCCTCAGGAACATGCAGGTCTGTCAAATACAGCAACGCTGCCCAATTCTGTCTGTACAGGCCTTTAAAACTGTGACCCAAGGTGATTATTAACCTAAACAAACTCACACGACAAGTTATGTGAATAACAAATGTCACTCAAGATGTCGGCTCGTTAAAACTGCATCTTTTGGGTGATTTAATAACCAGACGGTCACAAGAAACCTGATGGGAGATGGAGAATAGCAGGAAAAAAACTTTGTTCTGGCAAATCTAAAAGGTCCAAACCAGTTGATAGCAGAAGCTTGAACAAACAGTTCAGGTCCAAAGGTTCATCAACAGAATCTGACTTCGACTAAGAGAAACTAGATTCATCCATTTTTATTTACCCAATTTATTTTTTCTTTCCGGGCCACAGGGAGCTGGTGTCTGTCTCCAGCGGTCACTGTGGGAGAGGCGGGGGACGTCCTGGACAGGTCACCAGTCCATCACAGGGACACACGGAGACAAACGAGACAACCAACCATTACCCCTGAACCTGACATGCATGTTTTTGGGCTTTATTCCTGCAAGTTTAAGCTCCGATGGCTCATTTACAGGATGGATCTTAGAGTAAAGCAGGTTCAAAGCAGGTGGAACAGTGATTAGAGCCGTCTCCTCCCAGCAAGAAGGTCGCAGGTTCGCTTTCCGACCTGCTGCCCTCCTGGGTGGAGTTTCCATGTTCTCCCTGTGCACACGTGGCTTTACTCCGGTTTCCTCCGGTTTCCTCCCACAGATCAAAAACATGCATGTTAGGTTCATTGGTAACTCTTAAAATTGTCCCTAGATGTGAGTGAGAGCATCTCCATGTGTCGTTTGTCTCTATGTGTCCCTGTGATGGACTTGCGACCTGTCCAGGACGTCCCTCGCGTCTCACATGGTGACTGCTGGAGACGGATCGACACCAGCTCCCCGCGACCCGGAAAGGAGAATGGATGGATGGGTTCAAACCACCTGATGTTCACTGCTGGGAAAATCCTGTTAAGTTACTCATTTCCAGCTTGTTTTGTCCACAGCTTCTGCTATCAGGATGTTAATGTTTTTATTTTTTTACCAGTCTGTGAAGCTTTGAAGTAGGTGCTCTATAACTGTATATCTGTCAAATATTGAAAAGATGTTTCTATGATTCTCCAGCACTAACAGCAGAGCAGAAACATTATTAAAGCTTCAGCTGACGATTAATTGTTGCACAGGTACCACGGCTAATTATTTAGGTGAATATCTGAGCTTAATAGTGTTAATGATCACCACCTTTTTCCTGTAAATCAAACTAATTTCCTGCTCTGAGTTAATGTTTAAAGTGTGCTCTGAGTGATGCTGCAGTGTTTGCTTTGCCGACTGCACTAAATCCCTGATGTCAATCAATAGCTGCTCATTAATGTGCTAATCGAAAAATTATGAAGTAATAATTTGCAGAAAAAGAGGGGGGGAAGGAAGAGGAAAGCCATTGGAAAATGGTTCATCCGGCTGATTTTTAGGCTGGTAGCTAAAACCTTTTAAAATAATCAGTTCAGATAAAAGTCTAAACTGAGGTCTGCCTGATTAAAAATACCCATCGAAAGCAGGTTTAATTATCAGGTTAGTAGCCGGAGCAAATAATGAAATGAAATGCATGAAAAAAATAATTCTTTAAAGTTTATTTTCACACAAGAAAGATCAGTGGAAAATAAAAAAAGGGCCTTTCTCTGCGCCGCAAACATCCTTTTTCTTAAACAAATTGCTTTTGTTCGTCGAGCCGCGGTCCGATAACTAAAACCTGAAGCCTAACCCGGTCGAACCTTTGACTCCTCCCCGGTTTTGCGCGGCGCAGCTCACGTCTCGCTCAGCTCTGGCCGGCTCGAGTTCACCGTCCTCCTCCTCCGAGACGATCTCCCTGCGGCGGATCGCAGCCGAACGATCGCCGCGCTCCAGCATTCTCAAACGGCGCTGCTGCGACGTGTCTTCAGATCTCAGACCGTCTCAGCCTGTCTCTCTCTCTCTGCCCTGCAGGCAGGCTTGTTCATTCTGTGTAGGATGTTTATAATCAGACATGGCCGCCCCCCAGAGGCCCGTCAGTCCTCTGAATAAAAAAACACCCATTGTGGTTAGAAGCCGGTGTGATGATGTCACAGCAAACCCTCAGCAGCTTCATCTCTTCAGTCTGAATCAGGATTGAATTTAAACTGTTTGTTTCTAAACATTTCAACACGTCGTCTGATTGATTTCATTAGTAATGGGAAGCAACACATACGGTGTATTATTAAAGGCTTCTGATTGTCTTTTAACAGTAAAGATGGGCGATAATGTTTTTGCTTGTGTGTGTGTGTGTTTAATATTGAAATACCCAATCTAAGATGGCTGCCAGTTGCCCTTTAAAGACACCAAAATAGCTGTAACTCAACCAGTTTTACAGATTTAGCGTGGTAGTAGCTGAGACTGATCCCCAACACGCATTCTGAGCCCTGACGGATCGAGCAAGGTCTCTGTTAGCAAAATATCTCCATAATGAACGGATTTGAATGAAACTGTCAGCAAATAATCTTCACATCTGATTAACCTTTTGGATCCAGCCCTGTTCAAGATGGCCGCCACAACATCTTGGTGTGGTAGTAGCTGAGAGTTGTTCACTTTACATAAGAGTCAACCTCTGTCTGTCTGTTAGCAAAATATGATCATTGGATATACATCTACACCAGATTAACCTTTGGAGTCAATCTAATTTAAGATGGCCGCCACAGCTAATCACACAAAAAGCTATAACGTAGTGGTAGTAGCTGAGAGTCATTCACAACATAACATCAAACAAAGAATAAAGGTTATTGAGCAACAAACGGCTGCAACTCCGTCGTTTCCAACCATAAGATGATCGTCCCTGGGATGAAAAGCGTCCCTTTAAAGCAGGGGTGTCCCGTCCTGGTCCTCCAGGGTCTCTGTCCTGCAGGTTTTACTTGTTTCTCTGCTCCAACACCTGACTCAGGGGTTGAAGCACCGTTTCATGTTCTGCAGGAGCCTGTTGATCGCTCGTCGGGTCAAATCAGGTGTTGGAGCAGAGAAACAACTAAAACATGGAGGACGGGAGTCCCCGAGGACCAGGGGTTGGACACCACCAGCAGCCTTTAAATGGTTTTGGGTTTTGCTCATCACTCTGTCTTGTCCGTGTGTCCCGTCCAGTTGCCTAATGGCGTCACCTACCACCCGAACACCCATCAGGACCGCCTGGGGAAACTCCAGGAGCACCTCCGGATGCTCTCCGTGCTTTTCCGCAAGCTGCGCCTCGTCTACGACAAATGCAAGGAGAACTGCGCCGGGCTGGACGCCATACCGCCGGAGGTGAGAGCCGAGCGCGAGCCCAGCGGCGAGCCGAGCGGCGAGCCCAGCGGCGAGCCGGCTGCAGCAGTTTGAGATTAATTTAGATTTAAGAGGCAAGACGTTTAAAGAAATCATTGTCTGACTTTTCCTTAACGTTTACGTGATCCGAATTCAAATCATGGATTTATCTTAAAAGATTTATGTGAAAACTTTTCGAAGTTGTTCTCAGAGATAAACGACTTTGTAGTCGTCTCGTTTTTCACTGCGCTGCTCGTGAAGCTAAAGAGTTTTACATGTTTTAAACTAAATGGATGAAAAATCTTTTGTTTTTATAAGTTTCTGTATATATTTATGTTGTGCATAAATCCATAATTTGGCCTTTAATTCAGTTTTTCAGTTTCAGAGCTTAAACTCTTATTTGATGTAAAATTAATGTGATTCATTTCATAAATATATATATATTCCTGCCCTTCCCTTTTTTCTCAGGCTGAAATATGAAATTCAGGGACTTTATTTCTGTTAGCTTTAAGGCTTTACTTGACATCTATTTGTTTTATTATGTTCAGGAATAATGGCTGCCTTCTTTTAGATGGTCTCATCTTTTTCTGTCTCAAAGGTTTATGAAGTTACTACACAATAATTCGCATTTTATTGTTTTCTAAACTTATTTCTTCTACTTTCTTCTAACGTTTGCATCAGAGAAGAAAGTTGTTTTAAATCCTGAAATCGTTGGATTCTGAGTTGATTCTGATGATGACTGAAGCAGATGTCGTACAGATGAGTGTTTAGTCAACATCAGACAAGTCGAACTTTATTTGTTGCTTTTTTTCATTCATATAGCAACTCAACGTGCTTTCCAACAAGCACAAACATAAAAAAACAATTAAGAAATAAACATTTCATAAAGAAATGGGCTAAAAAGAAAAAACATTTGAGCTTCTTGGATTAAAAGTAATAATTATAATTCATGCAAACTGATGAAACCTGAAAACAGAACAGAGAACAAATGTCCGTATATGAAGAGGAGAAGTTCAGATAAAAAAGCTTCACGATGAGGTCAAATGTTATACGAAGGGATTTCCCGGGCGCTACGGCAGCTGGTGGAGAAAAATGATCCAATTTCAAATGAAAGTGAAAGGATTATTTCTGGAGACGTACCTGTTAGAAAACTTCAGTTTAAAGGTAGATTAGGAAGCTTATGGATGATTTAGTTGCCTAGATTCCAAGATGGCGTCTTTATGGAGTCATTTTTATGCAGGAATCAATATTTTCTTGTTCTTTGCGCTGCAGCGGGTCACATGACTGTAATCAGAAGCTTGAGTCAAACTACATGTTTTATCTTCTTGTTAGGATTTTATTAGTTTTTTGTTTTTTTTTAAAGTGTTTGCAGCTTCAGGTGAGTCTCCGGAGTGTCTCCGCTGTCGGTTTCAGTCACCGTCCACCTTCAGGAAGGCTCCAGGTCTCCGTCCTCACAGAACAGAATCCGTGTCCACACGCTTACCTCGTTTCCGCTGCACGTGTGCGTACACGGACACGCAGTTTAGTGGACGACTTGCTGTGCAGAGCGGCGTGCGGGACTTCAGTGCTGCTTTCCACCTCTGTTTGATTGGATTTATGACTGCGGCAGTCCCTTACCAATTTCTAAAGATTGCCTCAGAGCTAATCTTTCTCACCAGACTCCCACTGGGGATGGGGGAGGATGGGGGAGGAGACCAGCCTTAAATTGGAACAAATTTATATTTACTGGCACCGTGTACATTTCCTACTAATATGATCCATCCACCACGTGTTTAAAATGACTGCTGCTAAATCAGAAGCTCTGATTTGACATTTTCCTTTGCTTTTCCCCCCCTTTCCCCCCCGGTCTTATTTAAATGTTTATTCAGTTCCCCTGGAGACCCAGTCCAGCGCTGACCAGCCAATAACTGAGCTCACCGTGTTTGTCTGCGGCTGAGGGTTGTTGATTTTGGCCCCTGGCGCTCATGCCATTTATCATCCTGGAGAATTCAGGTGCCCACCTGACAGCTGCTCGCTATTGGCTGCCTGAAACAGGAAGTGGAATCAATGACTCGAGCGGGGTGACCTCATTGCAGCCTAATTAGCAACAGACCTGTTTAATGAACAGCTGGACCGAGTGCACACGTCGGTGCCTCCATCTTTTTCCCGTCCAGCTGTCGTTTCCATCTTTGCTCTGTATTGGCAGTTTCTCAACTTCACTCGTTTCGAACTCCTCCAGTTTTTGTTTTGATTTTTATATTTTGTTTTCACTGTTGTTCAAACTCTTGTCATTTCCTGCCCTGAACAGTCCGGCTTTCATTTCCCGCTCTCCTTATCCGTTCGCCCTGTTATTTTCTCACGACTCTGCCATTTTTTTTTTTTTTCCTGCCCTTCTCCTTTTGTCTCACTGAGGCAACCTGGAGAACTTCATTAGCTCATTCTTCTCTGTCAGCCTGGAAACCACATCCATCTTTCTGTAGAGGAGGCAGGGGTTATGACTCACAGAGGCACATTCGCACATACATTCATACTGACTCACATGCACAATGCACCCCCCCCCATCCATCTTCTCCCCTTGTACTCAGCACATTTTATTTTCCTCCCTCTAGCTGCCAAAATCTGCCCACCACCTTTTAAAGATTTGAAATGTCGTTGGGTTTGCTCTCGGATTATTTAATAGAAAATGGCTCTAATCTTTTCTTCTTTTTTTTCTTTTTCCTGCTTAAAGTTTTTTCCGAAGGAAAAGTGTGGCGTAATGTTCTGCACATGTCCGGCACGTCTTTTCTCCGTCCAAGTTTACAGTTTGGAGTGGAGCCCTTCCTGGAAACTCTCAGGAGTTGAACTTTTCCAGATTTTCACCTCTTTTTTTTTTTTTTTTAAATTTATTTTTCCCTCCCTCATGTATCCTCATTGTTTCTTTTCGTCTGTTTCTCATTTTGATTTATCGCCTCACCTCCTTTCTTTTGTTTTTTTTTCCTCACATTCTTCTGTCTTTTTTTGACAGTTTGACTGCTTGTCCCCCCACTGACTTGCTGTTTCTTTTTCTCTTTGGGTTTGTCTCGACATCAGCGTGTTATTAGATGCACTCAAGCATTGCTTTAGGTTTAGGTCCCTCAGATCATTGTCTAATATAAGCAGAGGACACCCTCAGGTCAAACACTGGAGACAAAAATCATATTAAAGAATTTAGCACAGTTTAGACTTGAATTATCCCACAGAACAGCATTTATTGCCCACGTAAGGTGAAGAAACTCCTCTAATTAATCTGTTTGTCATGTCTGGTATGACTTTGTTTAGGAACATTTCTGTGTTTTTCTTTCTTTTTCAGTATCTTCATGTCTTTATTTGAACAAATGTAGTTTTGCAATGCTCTGCATGTTGATTCGTGTAAACTGGCTTGTTGTTTTTCTTGCCAAAAGGCGACAGGAAGTGATGTTTGTGTTCGTTTGTCTGTAAAATATCTCATGAACCAGCGAACAGATTTTAACGAAACACGTAAAGTAATCATCGAGTGTTAATCTACAACTGATCAACCTTTGGAGTCAAGACCAGGCAAGATGGCTGCCACAGTTAAACAACCTTAGCAGACACAAAAATGGAAACAACTCAGCTAGTTCTGGAGATATTAAATGGAAATTTGGTGTGGTAGTAGCTGAGAGTCATTCCCAACATATACTCTGCTAATAACCATTAAAGTCAACAAAATCTCATGAACCACAGGTTGGATTTGAGTGAAACTCTCAAAGTACGCCTTGGATGATCGTCTACAACTGGTTAACTTTTGAAGTCAACCCAATTCAAGATGGCCGTCACAACCAACTGACCTTAGCAAACACAAACATGGCTACAACTCGGCCATCTTTACGGATGATGAGCTGTGGTGGTGGAAAGCCTCATCCCCAACACGTACTGTAAGCGCCAAACGTTTACAATATTTTTGCCTAAAAGCTTAAAACTGTTGACATCAACTCTCTCTGTTAGCAAAATATCTCATGAACCATGGGACACATTTTAGTGAATCTCTTAGGGAGTACCCACTGGGTGAACGTCTACACTTTTTAACACGTCTACACGTCTTAACTTTTTGGATTCAACACAGTTTGCCACAGCTGACTGCATTTAGCCAACACAAAAATGGTTATAACAAAGTTTATTTTACAGATATTGAGCTAAATTTGGTGTGGTAGTAGCTGCGAGTCATCCCCAATTCATACCCTGACCGCTAACGCATCTCATGAGATTTCATAATATTGAAGGAGATCAAGTCTTTTACTAGATTTGACCAAAATGGCGCTAACGCCTTCCTTTCTCATGTGTTTTTTGGATAAGGTTTCATTGTTTTAGTAGTTCTGATCAGGTTATCTGACAAATCATCAGTCACCCACTAAATCTCTTAACTTGTAACTGCAGCAAACCTCAGTTCTTCCTGCTGCCACCGCACTGACCAGCAGGGGGCAGTATGAGAAAACGAAGCTGGCAGCGGCCTCGTCCGCTCTCAGGAACGCCGCCTTCCCTCAAGTCCCTCACACATCAGCTTCTCTGTAGTGTCAAGCAGACAAGGTCAAGCACACGGAGCGTTTAGAAATGAATTAATCTCTCACTCGCTGTCTGTTTCCCCTCACCGTTTCCTGTTTCCCTCTCACTGAGAAACGAGTCCGGCCGGGACTTGCGTTTGAGGGCCTGTGCTCAATCCCCGAGCAGAAGACGGCAGATAGAGTTCAATACGTGAAAGCGCATGTAAATCTGAGCTTTGTGTGCACTCAGTGTTCATTTCATGTGATGAAGATGAGGAGGCAGAAGCGCACAGAAAGCAGAACTGATGCTCTGTAAGGCCAGCTGCTGCCTCGCTGTTCACCTGAGTAAAGGTGTTCCCTTGCTGTCGTCTTGCTTGCAGTAAGTAATACAGCCACACTTTTGTTTACTGTCCCTTCCAGCAACTGATCCCTTTTGTGGAGGATGATGGCTCCAAGCACGAGGACCGTTCAGGCGGGCACAGCCACCTCGGCAGCGAGGAGAGGAGGGAAATCCTGGAAGTCAACAAGGTATCGTGTTCTTCATCTTTGTAGCACGTCGCTGTTGGCGTCGCAGGCTGGATTTCCACTCAGCGCCAACAGTGACAGGATGAGACTGGGTAATTAAAGTGGAAATGAAGCCAGTGGGAATAAAGAATTAGTTGTTTCTCAAGAAGTTTTAGGCAGTTTTTCTGAGTTACTGTTTTTTTTAAAGGCCAACTTGATTTATTTTTTGGATAGAACAGCAAATAAAGAAGCTGCACTTGGATAACTTTGATAGTTTGTGTGTTAGGGAGGGTTAAGAGCTGCAGGGTGATGCAGATAACCTCAAATTGGTATTTTTTTTTCTGTATTTCTAGTATTTTTAA
>JAOXNZ010000177.1:6042115-6060662 GCA_028566095.1 Kryptolebias brasiliensis | reverse complement strand
GGGGTGGGGGTTGGCTGCAGAGCCACAGAGCGGGACTCAAACCGCCGCCTGCAGCATCGAGGTCTTTTAGTTTCCGCCCACGCAGAGCTCGCTCTGCATGTTGAGCTACCTGCTGCCCCGGGGATTTGGGTTTTGCCTGGTCAGCAAATGCAAAGTAATCCTGGATTTGTTCAACTTGCTTTGTAGAGCCGACCCGTCTGGTCTGCTCTCAGCCTCGCTCTGTCTGAAAACGACAGCCTTCCCTTTAATGCAGGTAAACTTCTGTTCAGTAAAATGACTTCCTCCTCCTGCTCTCACACACATTAACGGGTTTTTATTAATCCCTGGTTTGATGTGTCGTGATGAGAGGCACTAATTAGACTTTTTTTAAATAGAAATCCTTTTCATTTGGTCTAAACAGAGTGAATCCAGGACAGGAGGTGTTTTTCTTTGTGCAGCATAACAGGAAGTGTAAAGGGTGACGTGTTTGGAGCTGGAGGTTTGTGTTCAGATAAAGAACCTGCAGACAGCATGAAGCTGCTGGGATGAAACACTGATCGGACCTGCAGTGGCCCGGCTCTCTCTGCTCACACAGCAGATATGATAAAAGGCTCCACTGACTATCATGACACACTTTTACAACACTTGTGTTTTTTTTCCCCACCTTCACAAATCAAGATCCAGATAACCACTAACAATTATTTGTGTTGCTTCTAAAGAGCCAGAGATCCATGAAGTCTTTTAATGATCAGTAGATCTTCAGGCTTTCTGAAGTCTTTCTTTGGACTTTGGCTACTTTTTCACTCATTGTTAGTCCAGTACCTGAACATGAAAATATCTATTTTCCATTGAACATAATTGCTGAACTCAAATGATCATGTATTTAGCAAGACTAAGAAGAACATGGACACCTAAAAGATATATAGAAGAGAAACTAAAAGAGTGGTCTGTGGTGAGCTGTATCTTCAGCTACGTATGCACAGACATGACCAATTGGCTTTTTTTTAAAAATTTATTTTATAGGAGGCAAATATTGGTCAATTAAATCAGTTGGCTGATGAATTGGTCCGCCTTCCTGAGAGAAGCACCATCCTTCAGTTGATCATGTCAAGCTTTCAGCTAATAGCTCTTTGGGAATCATCTCATTGGAGCTAAAATACTGGGGTTTTTGTCTCAAACTTTGCTATTTTTAGTATTTTTCATTGTTTTGTGACAGGCTGCTGATAACAAAGGGCCTAAAGATCCAATGAAAAATGGGTTATAGTCTTTGTTGCCAAAACACTGGTTCATTCCTGGAGTTTAGGAGCTGTTTGTCTACAGCAGGGGTCCTCAATCCTGGTCCTGGAGGGCCACTATCCTGCATGTTTTAGTTGTTTCCCTGCAAGTTGTGCAGCAGCCTGTTAATCTCGCAGTCATTCAAATCAGGTGTGTCAAAGCAGAGAAACATCTAAAACATGCAGGACAGTGGCCCTCGAGGACCAGGATTGGGGACCTCTGGTCTACATGATTCATGTGTCAGTTGTAAGGTTTAACAAACACATTTCCTCTGAAAATGGTCAGGTGCTGGACTGAAACTGAGTGAAAAAGCAGCCGAAGTCCAAAGAGAAACTTTTAAAGTCTGAACTACTGATCAAAGGAACTTTAAAATATTACAGGAAAGTCAAAATAAAACTAAAACTAAAAAATAGAGACCCAGCATTCTCTGAAGAGTCTTAGGCTAAAATCTTATCACAAGGAGGGATGGCTTTTTGGTCAGATCTTGTAAATGACAATATAATACTTGTTAGCTTCCATTATATGTTGTGAAGGACTCTCAGCTACTACCACACTGAATTTTAGCTCAATATCTGTAAAACTTACTGAGTCAGAGCCTTTTTAGTGTTCTCTAAGGCGATGGGTAACAATGAGTACATCCCCAACACTGCATTTACATTAAAATGCCTATCTGCAGCATTGTAGGCTTTGATGCAACAGTCGAACCAAAAATCCACAGCTCAGTCACGCAAAGATGGCCGCCAGCGCACGCACTCAGATCCTGGAGGACGCTCATACGTTCACACATGGTTCCACCTGGCTGCGTCTCCTCTGGGCGAGCCCATCACCGTTTGAAACGGCACGGTGACCCGAGAAGGAACCCGGCCTTGTTCTACCGTCTGCTGCAGCCCGCCAGCATCTCCAGCTCTCGCCGTGCGTTCCAGTCTGCTGGGGGGGGGAGGTCCTCAGAGAGTCCAGCTCAGACCGTCCGACCCTGCCCGCTTTCACGAGCTGTTGACTGACCGCCCTGCGTGTCAGAGGAGGGCCGCTGCAGACGGGAAAGGCAGCTAAACCTCGTCGTAGAAAGATCTGTAAAAGCCTCACAATCCAGACCCAAAGCAGACGCTTACCGGCTCATTTCCGCTGCTGTTTTTTGTTTTTTTTTGTAAAACCTGTTTTTATATTATAGGTGTGAAGGATTAGAGTTGCACTCATTATGAGGTGATGAATGGAAATGTAGCTTCCTGACTGTGTGGAATCATTTCTGTGGTAAAAACAGCCTCTGTGTTCGTGTGTCAAGAAGCTTTTTATAATGAACCTGCTGCGGAGGCTTTGCTGCCATCATAGTTCTGTTTCCACTGTGAAAAATGAGCAATTTCATGTCTGGTTTTAAAGGAAACGTGTCGTTCATTCATATGGATTCAAACACAAGGACATGTAGAGCACAATCTGCCTGTTTCACACTCAAGGATCAAGGTTGAAAAGCTTTATTTTTATTTTTCTGCCTGCCACCCAAAGGCAGATAATGTTCTTGTTTGTCTGTTAGCAAAATATCTCATAAACCACTAGATGGATTTTAATGAAACTCCAAGGAAATAATCACTGGATTAACATCTACAACAAATTAATTTTTGGAGCTGACTGAATTAAAGATGGCTGCCACAGCCAGCTCACCTTAGAAAATGCAAAACTGGCTATAATTCAGTCAGTCTTATAGATATTGTACTAAAACCTGGTGTGGTAGTAGCTGATAGTAGTTCACAACAAATCCTCTGAGCATTTCTTGTTGCACAAGACCTTTACTTAAAACTGTAGCATTACCTGTTGGACCCAACTCTGTTTGCAAAATATCTCCATTTATTTTACGGGATCTTTTTTAGGAAATAATCACTGGACGTTCATCTACAACTGATTAACCTTTGGAGTCCATAACTGTCCATATGTCCGTAAGTTTTACAGATATTGAGCTAAAATTTGAGGTGGTTGTAGTTGAGAGTCATCCTCAGCACATACTCTGAGCGTGACAGCTTGTGATATCTCACACAACGTTCTCGGTTTGACCTAAACAGCCACAACTCCATCACATCTTAACATAATCGAACGATCTTAATCCTAAATTTGGGAATGAAAGGTGGCGGGCAACATGCATTCCTCCAGGGAAGGCTGGGCCTTTAATTTTAAAAGCTTTGTTGAACAAAATTAGTTTTGTTGTTTCAATTAAAAGTCTGAGTGTCTTTGTTTACAAACTGTTTGAGTGGGGAAAAACCCCTAAAGTGGTTTTATCTCATTAATACAGAGGAAAATAACTGGGTTACTTCAAGACCAACTTGTCAGAGTAATGAGGCGTATCCCATAAAACACACACTCGCCGCCATGCGGACACACACTCCCAGAATCAAAGCCGGTGAGATGGAAATAAGGAAAGAGCAGAGGGAGCTGGAGAAGCTTTAAAACGGCCCCTGAGAGAATGACTGGAAGGTTTCCAAACGCTTCACTCCGGAATATCTTCAAGGACAATCAGCTAAACAGTTGATATTAAGAGAGCGGTGTGAAATCGATTGCTCAAGGTGTTATCTGCGCCGCAAAAATGGCTGGTAATTAGTCATGGCTAAAGGAGTGTTACAGAGAGTGAGATGGATTTAATCTTAATAGATTTCACTGCACTGCAGTTCCTTCTCTCTCTGTCGTGTTCTGCTGCTAAATTTGCACAAACCTCCAAACGTAGAGTTTTTTTTTTCTATCGCTGCCCACTTGGCAGCTGTGCTTGATTTTTTATTGTTTAAAGAACCTGCAGTGAAATAATCGTTATTACTTCCTGCATAAACGAAGCTGTTGACCAGAGGTCCCCAATCCTGGTCCTTGAGGGCCACTGTCCTGCATGTTTTAGGTGTTTCTCTGCTTTGACACACCTGATTTGAATGACTGAGAGATTAACTTGAAGACCTGCTGAAGAGCAGGGAAACAACTAAAACATGCAGGATCGTGGCCCTCCAGGACCAGGATTAAGGACCCCTGCTGTTGACTCACAGATCTCTGTATAGCAGCGGTGCCCAGTCCTGGTCCTGGAGGGCCACCATCCATGTTTTAGGTGTTTCTCTGCTTTGATACACCTGATGTGAATGACTGAGTGATGAACAGGCTGCTGCAGAGCAGAAACATCTAAAACATGCAGGATGGTGGCCCTCCAGGACCAGGCTTGGTAAATGGACTGTACTTCTAAAGCACCTTTCTAGGCAACCAGGCGACTCAAAGTGCTTCACGTCACAGTCTGCCCTCATTTACCGTCAGCACATCATCACATCTCGACCAGGATGGGACACCGCTGGTGTAAAGCATTCAGAGCACAGAAACTTCAGCACTTTGTTCTGTGTGGGGGAGATGTGCCGGACATTAAATGGGTCTTTCACACTTACAGTCAGAGCGGGAGATAATGTAACAGTATGAATTCACACCATTGTTTTCCTGTTTATAGCTTCTTCTGTATGTTTATCTGAGAACCTTGTGCTGTTTTAACCACTGAAAAGCTAAAATGTTTGGCTCATTCATGAAAAGGTGCACCATGACTTTAAACTTTAGAAAATATTTAACTTTAATAACAAATATTTTCCAAAAGAGGTCTTTTAAAACCCTTCAGCGTACATACTCTATTTATTCCTATAATCCTACGTTTAGCCTTTTGCTGCTGCTGTTTTAGCTCGACGGTCTTTTTAATTTTAGCTATTTACTGTTTTGATTATTTTTGCTTTTAGCCATGGTTTTGCAACTTTTTAGCTCCTCTTGTGCTAGTTTTAACTGTTAAATACTGGTTTTTGTAATTTTAACTTTTAGGTAGTGGTTATCTGATTTTAGCTACAATTACAGTTTTGCTGTTTTAAGTTGTGTTTTTTGCTGTTTTTGGCTTTTGTTCTGCTTGGTTTAACTTTACCACATCAGTTTTGGTTACTTTCATTCAGTGCTCAGCATTCATACTGAACTTTTGCAAAAAACCCCCCCGCAGATTTCACTAGTTGTCTGTTTGTTAGCAAAATATCAGCTGAACCAGCAGATGGATTTTATTTTACACCAGATATCGGCCTGAGCTCTACAGGAACGTTAAGCGTTAAAGCGCTCCTATCTGTGTCTTGTTGCTCAGCTTTTAAATCAAACTGAACTGTGTGCTGTGACTTTTGGTAGCAGTTCGCTTCACAGTACAGACAGAATTGGCACAAAGCTGCAGAAAAATATAATGGAGATCAATGGGCTTTTGGCGAAACACTTGAAAAAGTCCGGTCCTCGTTGGAGCTCCACAGCTCAGCAGAACCACCATTCAGAGTCTAAACGGGTCACAGACTGCTGGACTTTCAATGTCTGAACTGACAGTTTGATATATTTTATGTTTTTTTTTTACACAATCGCAGATAAAGTTTTAGGATTTTACCACAGAGCATTCAGCTGACAGTTGTCAAATCTTTTGTCCCTCTTTGTGGGACATAAATAAATGATGCATCAAAATGATGCAGTTTTGTCTTCTCTCATCGCCCCTGTCCCTCACTGCCACACGACTTGTAGTTTCCTCTGAAATCCTCCAGAATACAGAGAGCTGCTAGAAAACCTAAACATTTAACTCAAAATATTCTCTTCAAAACTGGAAAAAGTTGTTTTTTTTCATTTTTAATTTTGTCATCTCCTACAGGAAACTGAAGAAACATAATTATATCACGTGTGTGACGGTCAGACTCCTGCTGGTTTTGACCTTTTAGTTTCTGTCTGCCTCTCATTAACCCGACAGTCAGGGAGCGACAGACACTCATGTGTGGTTACCATGGTGACCATAATGAGCCACAGGCTTCCTGTACAGTTCATACATCAGAATGTCGTCATTTTATTAGCTAAGATTAGAACATTATTCATCAGCATTACTGCTTAAATTAAACCGTTTATTTTCTCCCCTTCTGTCCTTTTTTATTTTTTTTTCCTGCAGAAGCTGAAGCAGAAGAATCAGCAGCTGAAGCAGATCATGGACCAACTCCGCAACCTTATCTGGGAGATCAACTCCATGCTGGCTGTCAGGAGCTGAGCCACACACACATCAACACACATCAACACACACACACAGGACGGGAGGAGTTGGCTGATGACTACGGGCCGAGGCTGCACTTTACTCAAGAAACAGAAACTTTTCTTCTAGAAAAAGGCTTGAAACAAGAAGAAGGAAACGAAAAGGACTGAACACCACGGAGGGGAAGAGCGGTTCTGTTTACCTCGATAATCTGCATTTCAATCAGCGTCAGGGTCCTCGTGAATCAGGTTTGATCAGTTTTTTCTGTCTGCAGGTACTAGTTGAATGAAGGAATGAAGCGTGTTGAAATATTTAATCAAACTCTGATCTGTTGCGTGCTTTCTCTTAGACTTAAACACATCTGAAGACGTGAATTTAAAAGATTTATGGCCCTTATGAGCCAGTAGAAGTACGCCGGGCACTGTGGCAGACTTGGATTTCTTGCTAAACTAGTCGTCATTTTTCAGTCTGATGTAAGATCATCTGGATCTGACGAGACGTTACAGCTTCCTGTTAAACTTTCTGCTGATCTATAAATCTTTGTGATTTTAAAAGCAGTGTCTGTGTTTGTGTTTGGGGAAATGAAAAGTGTTTTGAAACTAACAAATCGAAAGAAAGTGATTTTCTCAGAGTCTCGCATATAAAAAAAATTCACACTAATTATAAACTCTCGTCTCTTCAGGATCTTCCGTTGAAAACTTGAAGGTTTTTAGTTTAAAGCACATTAAAACTAAACATTTTAGCTTCTGGCTTTAAATGACTCATGACTTTACTGTGAGGATGACGCTGCAGAGCTGATTCAGAATCTGTAGAGAGTTTTAAAATAATTATCAGCAAGTTCTGTCAGAGAAGTTTAAACTCATTAAACGTCTCTCCTGTTCTGAAACATCTAACAGGTTAGGATGTCTTCAGCTCTCACAAACGTCAGAAAAAAACGAGACGTTTCCTTTTTATTAAAGGTTGATTATAAAAAAAAGCTTCCTCCGGTGCTGAAATGTGTCGCTCCTGAGAATTTGAAGTGCTTTCCCGCTGGCGTAAGAAGTTCTGTTCTTATGAAGAGAAGCTTTGTGGAGCTCTCAGGCTCGGCTGGAGTTTTGTGTTTTTTGCTTTCAGTGAGTCTCTTTTATAGATCCGAGCTGCGAGACGGAGAAAGAGGGAGGGGTAACTCACACGGGGACCTCCTGGCTTCGACATGAAATGTGAGCTCAGATCTGCGCGCACGCACGCACGCCGTGGCAGACCAGGACGATCCGTGTTTGATACGGGCTGCTTAATAATTCAGAACAAAGCCCGGGTCGGATCTGAGGTGCGTTATGAAGCTTCTGTCCGCGGGGAGACGCAGGAGGACGGACGCAGCGTTTAGAGCCATGAGAAAGCTTTCAGCAGAGTTAAAAAAAAAAAAATCAATGTTCTGAGTGGTGACTAATAAACCCCCCCCCCAGTGGTCCGACGCAGAGGTGGTTATTATTTCTCAGAGGGCAGCGCTGCGCTGAAGGACTATTATTACTGTACAAATAGAGAGTTTTCATTCAGCCGAGCCAGAGGTCAGGGCTGAGTACTCGTACATGCATACTCCTGTCTCAGATGATGAAATGGAAAAAATAAAGCCATGTAGGGCTGCACTAAAGCAAACAGTCTGTTTCAGCAGCTTCAGTGTTACAGAAAGATTAATATTCAGGCTCTGTTGGCACATTAAGAACTTAATACGTCGTAAAGCGAACAGCCTAACCTTCCCTGAAGGAATGCATATCACCCGCCGTTTTTCATAAGTCTTAGTCAAACCTTGTAAAATCTGTTAGCGCTCAAAGTATAAGTTGTGGATGACTCTCAGCTACTACCACACCCAATTTTAGCTTAATATCTGTAAGACTGTCTGAGCTGTAGCCATTTTTGTGTTTGCTTGGCTGTGGCAGCCATCTTGAATTGGGGTGACTCCAAGAGTTCATCAGTTGTAGACGAGCATCCAGTGGTTACTTCATTAAAATCCAGCCTCTGGTTCACATGATATTTTGCTAACCGTACAGACAAAGACATGGACAGAGACATTACCACCTTTGTCTTCGATGGATGATCTAGAATTGACCAAGTTTTGTGCTCCCCAGACACTTAAAGCAGTAGTTCAGATCTTCAGGAGTGGGGCTGTGTGTAAAGGTAATAACCAGTAAATATCCTACCTGTTGCAGATAGCTCTTTAGAGAATGTTTATTTCTGACCAGATCGGCTGGTCCAAGTGGGGTCAAGCCCAAAGTGGATTGCCATCATCTTAAAACTCCATAACAGTGAATGTGAAGACTATTTTATAAATCCATATTATAGTTATTCCTGCAGGAAATGCTACAGCTAGCTGCTATTTTAGCTTGCAGATACCCAGAGGATAAAATCTGTGAAGCTGTTGGGGATGTAAAGGTTTATAAAGAAGCTTCTGCATGAACCGTGGTGAATATTTTTTGATTGGAGTTGGTTTTAAGATGGTAGCAATCCAACGTGCTGTCTGCCCCGCTAAGACTAGCCATTAGCTTGTCAATAGTTTCAAAATCCATCTTCTACCTCCTATCTGTGGTCGGGTTGTGGAGGGAACAGGTCCAGGAGAGAAACCCAGACCTCCCTCTCCCCAGCGTCACTCTCCAACTCCTCTGGGGGATCCAAGGTGTTCCCAGACCAGAAAGGATCCATAATCCCTCCAGAGAGTTCTGGGTCTGCCCTGAGGTCTCCTCCCAGTGGGACATGCCAGAGAAACCTCCAAAGGGAGGCGTCCTAATCAGATGCCCAAACCACCTCAACTGTTTTCTTTCAATGTGAAGGAGCAGCAGCTCTACTCTGAGCTCCCCCCGGATGATGGAGCTCCTCCTTCGAAGGAAGCTCATTTCAGCCATTTGTATCCAGGATCTTCTTCTTTCAGTCATGATCCAAACCTCATGACCATAGGTGAGAGCTGGAACGTAGATGGACCGGTAAATCGATAGTTTTGCCTTTTAACTCAATGCCCTCATTACTGCAGACGAGGCACCAATCTGTCGATCTATATCCCGCTCCGTCCTACCATCACTCAGGAACCAGAACTCCTCCACGTGAGGCAGAGACTCACTCCAACCCGGAGAGAGCATTCCACCCGTTTTTGGCCTTGAACTTCGAGGAGCTGACTCTCATCCTGCTGCTTCACACTCGGCTGTGAACCGTCCCAGTGCACGCTAAAAATCATGACCTGAAGACTCCAACAGAACCACATCATCTGCAAAAAGCAGACGAGACCCTGAGGTTCCCAAACCAGATACACTTCTCTCCACGACTGCATCTCGAGATTCTGTCCATGAAAACCACAAACGGGACTAGAGACAAGAGACAGCCCTGGCAGAGTCCAACCCGCACGGAGAACAAGCTCGACTTTCTGTCAGGAATCCTGCTTCGGTTCTACAGGGACTGGATAGCCCTTCAAAAGTATCCCAGGCACCTCATCCTCCCACAGAAGTTTCAAATTTAGCTCATTTCTCCAAGCAAAAGTCATTCAAAGAGCCATCTATAACAGGTAAGATATCAGTTGTTAAACAGATGCACTATTACTTTTATTCCTGTTTTGACTGAGTCAGTTGTTTTGGAAATATGAGACAAGGACATATTTTGTTGCATCTCAGTACTTTGTTGGTTTGTTGCTCAGATCGTCTGCAGAGATCCATGACAGCTAGTCCGAACTGTTCTCAAACAAGAACTCTGGTACGTAAAGGCTTGTTTTTAAATTCTCTGCAGATTGTGGTAAAAGTTGGTCTTACTAAGAATTTCCTAGAGCGTTTTAATTTCAAACTAAAAGCTCAAACTACAGAGTTTAACAAAAGAGACAGAGACTTCCAAGTATAATCAAATATGAGTTTATTTTCTTTCTTTTTTTTATAAATCATTCTTACAAAAGTGACATTTATCTATTTCATTTGTGGCCTCTATAAAAGTCTTCTCTTAATTACAAGGAAGGAGGGAGGAAAGGCATCAGGACAGCTGGGCTCAACAGGTTTTTATTTCATTTCTTTTTAATCACTGACCGGATATGTCATCAGAAACAGGAAGTGGTTATGCGTCGTCACCGTAGCAACAGTGTCCAAACAAAACATGAAAATGGGGGAATGGAAGCTGCGACTCATCCAGTGTATGAAGTTAATGATGTTTAAATATTCAGTGCGGTCTGCTGGAAATGACGCTTGTCGTTTCCAGCAGAACTGAACTGCTGAGAAAAGGCACAAATCAAGAACAGGCGAGTTTCCAGCGGCGCCGGCCCGGCCCGGAACATCTTAGGTAAACTTTCTTTCATTCTGCTTCGAAGTGCCAGATAATAACTTGCATAAAGTTCCCCTGACGAAACAAAAGAGGAGGTTTAGTGGAGGGAAACAGGCGATTTAAGCAAAACTTAGGCCCATTATTGTAAAATGCAGGAGGGGGAGGAATCTGAAAACACTCCCGTCTGGTGCAGGGGACCCAGCTGCTTGTTATTCCTCATGCCAGTTGGTGTAGTCTTTATAATTTGACTCCCGCCGAGAGCCAAGATGGTGCGGCCCAATCCAATTCTAGATCACTGGTGTATGCAATCTTTTCAGGAGTTAAAACTGCTGCTGGAAAACGTTGGAACTCTCTCAGGGAGCTCCGAATTAGAAATACATTAGAGGGTGATGGATGTTTTTGACGCAGAGAGAGACAGAGTGTGATATCCGCGTGGACCGATGTGCACAGCACGCAGGAAATAAGCTGAATAAATACCGACGCCGTCCTGAGAGACGCAGGATTAGTCCGAATGTTCTCGCCAGATTCATTTTTAACCAACGTGTACGGAGCTGGTGGCAGGAATGTGAAACGTTTATCTGCAGAGTTGATCAATGAGAAACTCAGATATAAAAGGCTTGATGTTGATTCAATCAGGACCAGATGAGGACAGAGTTGTTCCCAGATTCTCATTATGACAAAATGTAAATACAAACAATATTTAAAACACAGACATGAGGGAAGAGAAGCTGTTCGTCCTGCTGGAAGATATGTTGTTTTACAAAAACTTTACAGTTAAATGTGCGACAATGGTGACAGAAAGGCCACTAAAAGCTTGTATTCAAGAGACTTAAAGAGATAATTTAGATCTTATGAAGTGGGGTTCTGTGGAAAAGTTAGGAACAATTAATATCTAACCAGCTATCAATTTTACAATACCCGTTTCCTTTTTTTCTTTTTTAGTGCAAATAGAGGCAGCAGCAGCTAGCTGTAGCACTGCAGTCGCTGCCATTTGCAGATAATTGTGTAATACAGCAACAATTCATTTTAACCTTAGTCTCGCTCTGAAGTAAACTATTTCTCCACACTGAGGCTGATCAAGGCGCTATGTACAGCAGGTAAGATGATACTTGTTCATAACCTCTTTACAGAACCCCACATTGAAAGATGTGAATCATCCCTTTAATGCGGATGCAGCAGATACGCCAACAGATGAAGCACAAAGGGGAAATGTTCGAGGGTCACCATTTTCAAAACACAGCCGTCTAAAATGTTCGATGTTTCATCAACAGCTCGTCTCCTGGGAGCGAAACCGTTTATCTAATTGAGGCCTAAAGCTTTTGTTGATTTAATGGCTCAGAGGTCATCCGATATGTCGAGGGAAAAAAACATTTCAGCACAAGAGCATTTAGGCAATGTGACAATGTTTAAAGGCTGGGACTGAAGCTGGTCACAAACACCTGCAGCAGTCTGAAACCCCTCCATTTCCCCAGGAAGGATAGTGCTCAGAGACCATGCAGGAAGGAAAAAAAAAATCAAAACAAGGTTTGGGTTAGAATGCAGCGTTCTGCTCCATTTCATCCACAAATGTTCGTTTCACTCATTCCATCGGAGGGAAAATAGACTCTGCTTGAGCTTACGGTTGGATGAGCCAACTTTTCAAGGCTCTGCACACGCAAAAACACGCAGACGGGGGAAAGCACAACTGCTGTGGCGAAGTATGGGAGGGAAATGGAAGATGAAATGAGACGTTTTTCTAACTTTCCTCTGCGATAAAAGGCAAGCAGACAGACCATTAGAAGAGGCATAAACACGTAAAGGAATGAACAGATTTAAAGATGTGTTTGTGAAGCTGAAAACCAACTCAGGACCCTGGATTAACAGCTTGGACGCTGCCGCTTTTACCCCATCAGTGGAAACAAAGCAGGATTGTGTTCTGAGTCCAGTTTTGTGTCCCGATGCAGGTGAGGGAGGGTTGCCAGGGGCGACCCATAGGATTTGTGGTAGGTTGGGTTGCCAGGTTAGCCATCACAAACACCTTCCCTCCTCTACCATCCTGCACGTGTGCAGAGAGCAGGATGTCGTCCTCGTTGTACAAAAAAATATTCTATCCCACAGTTCCTGTCGTCAGTAGTGTGTGCCGTGTGTTTGTGAAACAAACAGTACGGTTTGGCATGTTTTTGTTTTTGTCAAATCCAAATCTAGGCTTTTTTTTTTTTTTTCTTCATCCATCCTACATCAACTCCTGGCAGCAGCAGCAGAGCTGTGGTCATTGGCAATGTGCTGAGTGGAAGACAGAGCAGCGTCTCTCCCTGTCCATCCCGCTGTAGTCCGAGTCCTCCGACTCTCCACCGAGTCTCTCTCCCCCTGCGTGGGGTCTCCCCCGAGGGGGCGGCGGTCCTGTCAGAGCCTCTCGATGTCCCTGTATTTTTTGCGGAGGATGGAGACCTGGTCCTTGAAGAGGACGGGGTCCAGTCTCATCTGGGAATGGATGAGCGGCATGGTGCCAAACCAGCTGGCGAACTTGTTCATGCAGGTCTGCCGCTGGGCAAAATGGTCCGGGTCGGCCCAGCGGGACGCCCTCGAAGACTGAGGGGAAGAAAGAACACAGAATTAGATTTTCTGATAAAGGAGGCCACGTGGAAAACGGATGCTCAACTACTTCTTAAAAAGATGACTGCAGTGTTTTTTGTATTTAGAGTTTTAAGGTCAGGAGTTTGTTTTCTTCTGTCACTGTGGAGTTATGATCAGACTGAAACACTTCAAGATGAGCCTGAAGAATTATAAAAGCTGCACAATGAATATAACAAACAGCTAGGATCCACTTTAAAATCAGCGTTGAAATGTTTTTGGAACTTCTATGATTTGTGGAGACAAATGTTCGGCACTGTTGCTTTATATTATTGTTGGAAAACAAATATGATATAAAAGAGTCGGTAATAACTCATCTGCAACCTTTGATTCAATAAGTTCAGCCACAGTGACAAGAGAAGAACGACCGAGCAACAACTAACATTTACATTCCTCAATAAATCATCTGCTGCAGCAGTTTTTGTATTTGGAGGCTGGAGGACGCTGAGAATCGGCGCCGGGCTGCAGAGCGAACAGACGCCGTTCTGATCATGAAGCAGCACGAGTTGGCTTCCTTAAAAAAGGATTATTTAAAAACTCTGAGCTCATTTAGTTCCTGTAATTATGTTTCATTTTCCCCTTCAGAAATAAACGTTTTGCTAACAAGTTGAATGATTTCATTCGTGTGGATGTGATGAATAAGCCCCTCCTACCTGTCCCATCATGGTCTCTTTGTACTGCTTCTTCTGTGTGACCTTAATGGGGGGCAGCTTGGTGACCGCAGAGACCAGGAAGTTCATCAAGATGTCCTCGCAGTTGGCCAACTGGTCCACCATGTTCTTCAGGCTGGTGGGTAAGTAGTGGGTGTACAGGTAGTGGTAATACCTGAAGACACACCGGAGGAAAGGAACAGCTGCTCAGACTGAAACATGAAGCTCTCATCTCAGTTATATCTACAAACACCACATTTATTTATTTAATGAAGGGATTAACATCTTTAACACAACTAAGGGATTTAAATTCAACACAGCAAAAACCTGCAGACTGAACCTCTTCAGTATACTACTTTGAATATTTTTACAGAGGTAAACATGCGTAGATAAAACCCTACAGTTCCCATAACATCAGCGTTACAGACGGACAAAACAACAACAATAAGGTAGTATCTCACTGGGCTGCAGTGGTGTTCTGAAAGGCCATTTTAAAAAAAAATCCTGCCTTGTTTTCATGTGCACTGCTTGCAAAATTGTATTCTTGGTGGTGCACATTATTTTGTAGAACTGGTGCGAGTGTTTTAAGACATTTTAAAGACTCCTTCACCAACTCGCCTCTGAAAGACAGATACCACCTAAAGGAAGAACTTCTTCCACAACAGTGTTCTTTTGTTTTTGACTCCGTTTCTTTCCAGTTAATGTTTCCAGTTAATTTTTTCAGCGACGGGGTTAAGGATGATGTTAAACCAAGTGTGGAAACAACATTAAACTGTAATGATGCTCAGCAGTGAGGGTGTGACATACGCTATGATGCCAGCTGAGAGTCGTTTTGTTTTTGTGGATGACAGTAATGAAGAGCATGCGTTTGTGTGGACGGGGTTTTAACACCTGTGTGTCCAATTAAACAATTAACAGGTTTTAAATACAGTTTAAGGTTATAACCTTTATCAGTTCTCATACTGATTTATTAAAGTGATTAATCATTCGACTCCCATTACAGCAGAGTGAAGTCTTATTAAAGCTGACAGGACTTTAGTTGAACTTCACGACACCATGGAGTTGATTTTTTATTTATTTTGAGTCGAAGAACTCGTTTCCACTGATCAGACCATCGCCGAGAGGAGGAGGTGAGGAGTGTAACAGCAAACAAAGAGCTGCCTAATCGAGGTCATTTAGGTGTGTACCTGTGAAACATGGCGGCCCCGGTCAGAACCATGGAGTAATCGTTGGTCCACTTGGACGTGTAGCCCCAGCGCTCCTTGTTGCTGTCCCAGAAGTGGCTGCGGGCCGGGTAACCCACGATGCGCTCAGGAAAACTCTGCCACACGGTGAACGCAAAGTCCACCTGAACACAAACAGGTTTGACACGTTTACTCCACGAACCACGACATCCACCTGAAAACAAGTCCATTTACTTTACGTCTTGTCCATCAGTCTTTATAATTTATTATAATTTATTTAAACTGACTGTCCATCATTAACCACCACTACCAAATGCTGCTTGTACATTTCTGCCCCTGTGATCATTTTCAGGTTTTAGATGCACTTTAAACATGAATAAGAATACGACCCTTTGGACAAAACCTGCAGTATATGAAGCAGGATGCTTCATATTAATGTTTTTCTATGAACGTGTTAATATTAAACAGAAACGGGTCTTTTCACAGCATCACAAACCAAAAATATGCTCCTGGAGATGTCCCACAGCTTACCACCAGCAACGCTTTTATTAAAACCTTTCCTCTCATTAAGCTCCTCCTGTAAAGACTTGACTTGAAATATTATCTCCTAATGATGCTAAATTAAATGAAGTCGTTGAACCAAAGCTGCAAAATCCACGCATTTGTAACAAACTGAACTTCTCAAAGAGGGGATGAAAGCGACGACATGGAGAACTGACAAAAGGAAACGCTCCCTCAGACACGTTTTAGAGAAAATCCAACAAAAGCAGAACATCATCAAAAGCAGGCAGCTGCCTGAAGCCAGCTTCAGCTGCCATGATCAAAGTCTTCAACAAAAACATCACAAACACCTCCTTTTACTGCATTACTACAGCGCTGCACAGGCCACTTTATCTGCGTCTGCATGAAGGTCAAACAGGGAAAACAAGAGACAGCACTGTGCAAAAGTCTTGATCACCCATCACCCTTTATTCTTTGGTCTTTAGCTGCTTTTCTTGTATTTTTCGTTCGGTTCCTGATCATTTCTAGAGCAGAAATTGACCCCCACACAATTGACTCCAGGTACTTTGTACTGCAGCAGACAAAAACCAGCAGCACAAACTTCTAGACCTGACAGAGACTGAAGCCTGAACCTTTCCGTTGGGTGAAGGATGCAGTTAAAACCTGACAGTTTCATACATTCACTACATTTCCTCTCAGATAATCTAGAGGTTTAGCTTCTTCTTTAACTTGTAAATAGTTGAAACCAAAATTACCACCCGAGGTATTTGTACCACAGTTTAAGAACCTTGGTTCAAGTAATATTTTTCTTTTGTTCATTTAGGTCATTAAAAAATCATTCAGACATAAAATCCTAAACAAAAACCAGAGTCATCAAGACACAAAACAACGGAGACCGTTTTTGTTACCAGCAGTCTGTCTCAAAAACACAATTTGTTCATATTTCTTTAGTTAAATCTATAACATAGTATCTTGGCACCACAAGGTGATTCTCAAACAGCAATGAGCTGAAAACTCGACATACAGTCAACAGAAGGACGATGCATCGCTCAGGTCCTGTCTCTTAAAGACATGATTTGTAAATATCGTTCACCAGTCGGACATTTTGACCATTTTATTACAGAAAGAAAATGCTGAGCAGGAAACCCCGGAGACGAGACAATTCCGAGTGGTAGAACGAGGACACCGACGTGGTCAGAGCTGGAAAGCTGCATCACCAGAGCAGCAGTGTGACGGACATGTCCAGCTAATGACAACTTCAACTCTGAAGAGACGTTCTGTCCGATAGTTATCGATCGATCGCACCTCATCAGCCGTGACTTCAGTCAGGGCACAAAGTTTGGAAGAACAGGCAAATTTCTGGACGGACTGGGCAGCAAATCAGTGAAAAATCAACCAAAGTCCAAAGAAAAACTTTCAGAACTTTTGATCAAGACCACAAGAACGTCTGGCTGCTTGGAAGCCAAATATAAAGAAATTAAGGGGAAGTTTGGCAGAATACTGTGTGTCAAAACTTTTATATACAGAGCTAAAATGATGAAAGAAGTACGTGTGGCAGTAAAAACACTGATCACTCCTAAGAACAGCTCCCTGTCTCACTTTAGGCTTCAAACCGTCTGCAGTAAACAGAAAGATGAAGGAAGAACGTTCTTTGTTCTCAGCCTAAAAGGTTTTCTAAGAAACAAGGAGTTTGTAGATGGGTAGATAGTTCTCAGCTTTCCTTTTCCTCAGACTTAAAAGTTCTGGGGCTGTTTGTGTCCAGCTCTTCATGGTAGGAACGCAGGTGGAGTTGGTTTTATATCGGACGAGTTTTCCTCCCCCCGCTCTGCCATCTCGAGCCACACAAACTGTGTTTTTACGAGACCTAATTGTTCTCGCTTCAAAGCAGCATCTGGCTTCCCATGATGCAGCACCAGAACGTGTCCCCGAGAAAAAAAACTAAACAAAAAAAAAACAGGCAGGAACAGTCCTGACTGCATGCAGAACAAAAATGCCCCAAACCGTTTATGTTCCTAATTAGTGGATGGGAGAGGAAGAGACAGATGATCAGAGCCAAAAACAGGAGAAAACGATGAAGAGGAAAGAAGAAGAGAGTTTACTTTCATCTCATCAGGACCTGACAGAGACGACACAAACAGATGGTTTCCGTTTCAATACATTATGGGATACCTCTGTGGTGGACAGCACCGTGTCTTCGTCCAGGCTGAGGACGGCGTCCGTCACGATGCTGTCGTACGGCAGGAAGCGGCTGCTCATCACCTGCAGGGACACAGGAAGCCAAGGGTTAAAAACCTCCTCACCTCAGCAGATCGACTGAAATGATCCTCCACGTTGTTCTTTTTGTAATGAATCTGCAGTTTTAAAGGTAAAAGCATGAAGGTGTTGACTAAGACTTCAAATGAAGTTTGTCTGAATATAACGTTTCCATGGAAACGCAGCTTTCAAATGATGTGACGCTGTATTTAAAGTCAAGGAAGGGCTGCATTTAATGATGAAATTATTCAGTTTATTCAAGTTTTTATCTCACGTTCTGCTGGTTTTTCGGGTCAAGACTAAAGACAGGACAGAGGACAGGACAGAGGACAGGACATGGTGTCTTTTTTTTCCTCAGGAATAGGTTCAGCTCAGGTGGAAACTAAACCTCCAGAACAACGTTCAAACAGAGTTGAGGAGTTTAGGACTCGAAAATTAACTAATTAATTTTCAGTGCATCTTAAGATGTATTTTTATACTTAGATACTGCTTTGTTTTATTTCAAGTTTTAAGGAAATATTAGACAAAAGTCTTTTTGCTTAAACAAAATACATTTTGATCAGAATCCTAAAAACTTTTATTTCTTTTTTTCTAATTTTTTAGTGAGTTTTCCTACATTAATACAAAATGATTTAAGTCATTGCATTTTTATTAAGATTACAGTTGTCTTTTATTTGACTTTACAAACCCCAGCAGTATGATCTATATCCTTTTTTATATATAATCAATGTGAGAAAAACACAACATTAAACAGAGGAGGAGGTCTCAGATTTCAGCTTTCTAAAACCTATAATGGAGCATTAGGCCTGATCCCCAGT
>JAOXNZ010000177.1:6025400-6042015 GCA_028566095.1 Kryptolebias brasiliensis | reverse complement strand
TTTGAATTGAGAAAGCTCCTCGGATGAGAAGAGAAACGTCTTCAAACTACAGAACAGAAGTCCAGTTGTTTTTGTTTTAACCTTTTTTGGAATGTGAGAAAAACTTTACTTGTTTGAGGAACTGTAAGAGACACTAATTCTTAGTTTTCAGAAAGTATTTATAAAAAAATAAAAACACGGATGTTTTCTTTATATTTCCCAGACTTAATTAACCTGGAAAATACTCAGAACATCCAGACCTTTCAGGACTGACTGTGTGTCAAGTTTTCAGCTCTTTGGGAAGGAATCTGAATTTGAGTCAGAAACCTTTTTATGCCTGAAGGACTTGCAGATCAGAGCTAAGTGACTTAAATAAAATGAGTGAAAAAGCAGCAAAGGTTTAGTTTTCTGTGTCTCAGAAAGACAGAAACTGATGATGTGTAAACTATGCAGGCGGTTGAGCCTGAGGTCAGGATCTGAAGAGGATCCATAAAGCAGGTTAGAGGCAGCGGGCGCCCGTCAGACGGGTCAGCAGGTCCTGACAGAACCACGACGAGCAGGAAGCACAGCTGGGATTTAAAGCCGCTGTCTTCTTGTTTTTGTTCATCGAAAAATGTCTGAACTCTAAGAGTAAAGCTGCAACAAACACTGAGGAGGAAAGAAAACAAAGAGAAGAGGGAACAACAGGCGAACATTAACATCCGAGTCCTCCTGAACACAGATATTGATAACAGGAGGGCTGAGCTTTTTATTTGATCCATTTCACCAAACTTGTGTTTCAAGTCTGTCTTTAAACACCAACTCATTTGTTCTGGAGACGAGACGTTCACCTTGAGATGAATTCTAAAATAAATCTCCTTTTTTTTTCTCCCCCTCTTCCAATATCGAGCGCATGCATTTTTAATGATTCCTCACAAATTCATGGGCTTCGGCAGCGACGACAACAACAAGAGAGAAGAAGAGCGAAACATCTCCTCCTCTTCGTCGCAGGCTGTCGATGGTGGTTTTTGTTGTGTTGCTGAGGCTCCTGTCTGTTTGAAATCAGTCGAAACACAAACGAGGTCAGACGCGTTCGGAGTCGTGTGTTTTACATGTGGCACAAATTTATTCTCAACTAAAAACAAAATATTTCCAGGAAGTGGAGAGAGTGATGGTGGCTGCGGACGCAAAGATCAACATCTTGAGGATATTTAGATGGAAAGTCTTTGGCCCGTTGCCGTGACGATGAAGTAAACCGGATGCTCGAACTCAAACAACCTCCCCCACAAACCAGCTCACATAATACACACCAACAGTTGTACAAAGAAACAGTTATTTAGTTATTCAGAGCCGTTTTTAGGGTCAGAAACCTTAAAAGAAAATGTTTTCCTGCACTGAGAATCGTTCTGTTTCCATCCTACGGTGTTCGGTGTTGACCTGTTTTCTCTGTAAACACCTGCGATCCTCCGCCTGCTGCGCTCCAGAAGTGACCCGACTCTCAACAGGTCCTAATCACTCCTACAGCTCCGGGCAGAAAACAAACAAACAAACAGGAAAACAAGAGTACATGTCGGCGCCGTCACACAGTGTGAAGCCTGTTATCCTGCATCTCTACGCCGCTTTATTATTAACCGACTGGAGGGAAGAAAAATGCCACAAAAACACCAAGAAGGAGCCGAGGAACGTCTTCAGTTTGCTTCTTTTATCTGACGAAACGTTCCAAACTCTGTAAAACTGATTGAAACTCTCGTTATTAAACACACAGAGCTGCTGAAACAGGTGAAAATGGAGACTTCTTAGCAGGATTTGGTATCTTATTTAAGATATTTTACAGACTGACCTAAAATATCGGTAAGAATCGTTAATTATTACTTAATTTATTAATCTGAGTCAGCTCTGTCTGACAGATTGTAATGAAACCCAGCTATTAATCACTACATGGTCTACAACTACAACTTCAATCAAACTCAAGATGGCTGCCTCAGCTAACATGAAAAATGTCTACAACTTGGTAAAGAAAATAGATGGATGGATGAACAGCAACTTATTTAACGGCCTAATCTGTCATTAAGGAAGTTGTTGCTCTGTTTAAGGTAAAAGTTGATGTAAAAATATTGATTTGGCATCATTTTGCTTGTAGTTTCTGTCTGACTGGAAATGTTTCTCTGCTCGGCTGAAAGACGTCAGCTTCTTCTTCTTCACCCTAAAAATGACCTCCAGATCCAACGGCTCCGAGTGAGACGTCTGAGTGACGGTTGTGTTTAAAGAAAGAGTTGAGATGAGAAGTTCTTCCCTCCGTTTTTACCATATTTTTATCATTACTGCAGGCCGAAAAAAAGAACCAAAACAACTCTCAGCTCCAGGTTTCCCACCAGAACGTGACAGAGAGAGAATATCAACAAGGAAGACAGGAGAGAAGCAAAAAGAAAGTGACAGCGAGACAAACAGGGGAGACAGAAAAAGACAGGATGAGAGGCTGATGTTTGCAGCCCCCAGATGGTTTGTAACGTTAGAAGTGAGACGTATTAGCCCGGGGCTTCCTGCTGCTCTCCAGGAATGTGAGCTCTAACAGCCGGAATCTGCCTCCAGCGCTTCAGCTCCTACTCCTTTGTAAAGGACAGCAGCAGAGGAGGGGGACGGAGACAGGGGGACGGAGACGGGAAGACCACAACGAACTCTGCCTAAATTAAACCAGCATCTCACAGAGAGAAAAACACAAACAAGCAGCTCTTTGACAGATGGACATGAAACTGATGTGAAGCTCTGCGGAGTCTTTTGGGAACGACTCTCAGCTACTACCACATCAAAATCTGCAAAAAATAACCATTTTATGTTTTCTAACTTGGTTAGTTGAGGTGGCCATCTTGAGTAGAGTTGAGTCTAAAAGTTCATCAGTTGTAGATCTTCGTCCAGTGGTTCATGAGATATTTTGCTAACAATTTATTATTACCGCTGACCTTTGGCCTTGCCTTAATCTTCATATTCTTGAAGCTTATTAATATTTCAATAATGTCAGACACCAGTGGAGCTCCCAGATGCTGAAGAATAAATGATAATAATAACGAGCAGCTCCAGCTCTGCTGCTCTTCGTTTTCTTCAGGCTGAACTTGATGTTTCAGAGGGTTTGATTTGCTCAGACTCTGGAGGTTTGTGAGGACGGGACAAACTGTTTGTCTTTCACGGATCTTTATTGGTTAAACAGCATAACGGAGGTTAGCATTAGTCATGAATTTCCTTCATTTAGAAGTAATCTGAGTAGAAAACCTCTTCTGAACACAAATCTAAAGATCAGAAGTGATAAATGAAATCAAGCAGCCACTCACCTGTTTTACTGACTGAACTCAACTCTTCCTTAATGAATATTTAATAAAGATAAAACTGCTGCATCATTTGGTTCATTTGATTTTATTTATGATATTTTTTTTCATTATGCAGAAAAACAAAGAGTTCTTTTTTTCCTTTTAGTGCAGAAAACTGCCTCCGTACGTGCATTTGTCTGTTGTGTTAGCAAAATATCTCCTGAACCAGTGGACAGATTTTATCGAACCTTTCAGAAAGTAACCACTGGATGAACATCTGGAGTTAACCTTGTTTTAAAATGGACACAACAGCTATGCAACCAAAGCAAACAGAAAAATGGCTCGAACTCCATCAATTTTACAGATATTGAGTTAAAATTTGGTGTGGTGGTAGCTGAGGGTTATCCTCAGCACCTTCTCCGAGCTCAAACTCATGTTGTGAGATCAGTGAAATACCGTGTGAGATCCTACATAACGTCATTTAACCCCGTCGCTCCTCATCATGATGATGGTAGTCTAAAACTCGGGTGATAAGCATTCTGATTATCTGGATCCCCGGAGCTGAATAAACCTGCAGCAGTTTTTACTGCATACATTATATTATTTAAGTGAAACTGCTGTTTGAAAGCAGAAAATCTTCTTTGTTTATGACCCCACAGGTTTATTCTTTGGCTAAAACAAAGATTATTAAACACAAGCTGATCAAAGACATTCTGAAAGTAATTATGTTTTGTTTTTCCACCAAAATGCCAACAACAACAAGAAGGAACAATGGAAAACAGAGGAAATGTAGGGGCAAAACGGGGATAAGAGAAAAGATAAAAGAAGAAGAAAAGATCTGTGGGTGAGGAAGAGGAGGAAAGGGAGAGGGGAGAAGGAGGAGAGTGGCAGGAAAAAGGCAAAGAGGGATGAAAACATTTCCTGCCTCTCCCTCTGTGGGGTGGAAGAACACAGCTTGGCTCGCCGCAGTAAACACAGAAAGCACCACAATCACAACAAACCACAGGCTGCCTGGCACACACACACACACACACACACACACACACACGGCCAGAACGCTAAGCCTGTTCTGCTCACTTTTCCCGAACACACACAGAGACTCTGAGGCCTCCCGTTATGACTGACAGCTTGGAAGAAACCACTCAGAGGCGCAGGGAGAGGAAAACCTCAAACCAGCCGACCGCCGGCTGAGCGACACTGATGTGGAAACCACTTCCACTGATTGGCAGCCGAACTTAAGCTCCTACAAGAGGGGAAGGTGGTGGAGGGGGACAGAGAGGAAGGTCTTCAAACGCATTCAAATAAATAGAAAGTTAACCCTCTGAAACAGAAGAAAATCAGAGTCCGATCAGTGTTTGGATGAAATAAATAAATAAAAACATGCTTCAACATAAAGACACTGCAACCTGCTATGAGTTATGTCTCACTTTACAATCATCCATCACTACCAGGCTAAGTGAAAACCTCTGTTTTATGTTGAAAACCAACATCTTCATCAGATGTATTTTTGCGTCAGACAGGAAGTAAGAGGTTGGGATCAGACCTGCAGTAACTGCTGCTGACTGGTTCACACCTTTCATGTTTTTTTCACTGAATCAAACCATCATTCAGTTCTGCAGCAGTGGTGTCCAGTCCTGGTCCTGGAGAGTCACCGTCCTGCACGGTTTAGATGTTTCTGGGCTGTGACACGCCTGATCTGAATGACTGAGGGAAAAACAAGCTCCTGCAGAACTTGAAGACCTGCTGAAGAGTCCTTGGTAAAATAAAAAACACCTCCATTAATTTCTTTCATGTGCTGACGTTTGTTGATTCATGTAGTTTTTACCTTACTGCTGTTATTCAAATATTCATTTTTAATTAGTTGCTAATTAGTTATTTAACACATTAAATGAACATCTGCTGTGCAAAGACATGGCAGCTTCTGGTTTCAGGTTCCAACAATGAGAGAAGGTGGAACAGTTGGTCTATAGAGTCATGTCAACTACAGCAACTATGACACTTTTTATTTAATTTTACATACTTCCTTTCTTTTAACTATTATGTTTTATGCTGAAAATGTTCATGATTGAATAGAAATGATAAATGCCACATAAAAACAAGCCTTAAATCTTTTTTGCTGTATTTTGATGTGTTGTTACTACACCTACTGACTCAGTGAGGGAGCTTCAGCTTTTTTTAATTATTATTATTGTTTGCTGCCATGAAAGGCGGGTGACGGTGTAATTGCCTCTGTGTGTGTTTATGTATGCATTTATGTGTTTGTCTGTTAGCAAAATATCTCATGAACCACTGATTTTAATGAAACTCTCAGAAAATAACCACTGGATGTACATCTATAACTTTTGGAGTCAACCTGATCCAAGATGGCTGCCACAGCTAACTGACCGTAGAAAACACAAAAACAACTAACTCCTACAATTAGGTGTGGTAGTAGCTGAGAATCATTCCCAACACAGACTCAAAGCACCAGTGGATAGATTTAATATTTCAGCCCTGATGTGACTTTATTAGGATAGACATAAATAAGTTTTGGCTCCACTATTTGTTTTTCAGTTAATTGTTTTTCTTTGTAACCAAAGTAAAATAACCTTATTCATTTGATATAAATCTGGCTGTAATTAAAGTAAAGAAACACAAGTTCATAAATCTAAATAAAAAACTAAAAGAGCTTATACACTTACCCATTCTGAACACACTATCTTTCCAACACACAGCAGGCAGTTGCCTCGAGTCATTCTTTTTAGCAGAGTATAAAATTCTCATTACTGAGGTTAAATTAAAACCACATAAACTGTCCTTTAATGGAATCAGAGCAGCACAAATCGAAACTCATTAACTCTCAGAGAGAATAAAAACGTGTCAAGATACAGTAGGTTTACCATTTCAGAATATCATGAGCTGTGTAATTAGAAATGATAGGGATCACACCTTTGTGTTTGAGAAGTTGTGTGTGTGTTCAGGCTTACCTTATTCTCTCCCTCGATGACAATGACGGGCACTGAGGTGGCGGGCCAGCGGTGTTTGGCGGGGAGAGGCTTGTCGCAGTTCCACAGGACGATAATCTGAAAGGCAGATCAAATAAAGTTATTTTCAGCTGTACATTTAATCTTATTTAGCTGTCTAAGAATTTTCTACTCCCAGCAAAACAACTTTCCAGCTTGTTGCTGAATCAACCCACTGAACATTTGACATTTATGTGCCTTGTGACCAGTAAATGTCACCTTATTACAAGCTGATTCGATGTTAAAGAACCAAAAAGGGCAAGTAAAGTGATAAACTGTTTCCAATTATCGCTGCACAGTGGCTTTTAGATTTCAGAGCAGAAACAACCCAATCATGTCGTCTCCTCCGCAGAGGATGAGGCTGAACACATTTTCCAGCCCGTGTGACGCCCGTTTCACACGGGGAGGTCGCGTTTCCAGCCGAGGTCGTGTCGTGTTTTCTACGACTCCGACATCAGCTCAGCAACCTGCAGGTCAACCAATTCACTGCACTACAACAGCAGAGCTCATTAATATTTAATAAGAGTCACACCACACACACACACATACATGTAAAAAGTACCGGACTGACCTAACACACACTGCCAATTCTGATGTGAAATAAGACTAATCGACTTTTTGTTAAACTCCTCCAGTTGTTACTGAGCAGAGACACTGAGGGTCGTGTTGTTCTGAGCTGATTCTCACTCATCCAGGTCACGATAACCCAAAGCATTTAAACAGAAGAGATTTTAAAGAGACGTTTATCTGCTCTAAACTACAAATTTCTGCAAGCTGGAGAAATATCTTTTGCTGCTGTGATATGAACAACCAGACATGTTAACACTGCCTTCATTATTACACCAAATAATCTGACTGTCAACAACACTAAAACATAAATGTTAAGGAAAAAGATTAATGTTCTATGTCAAGTATACATTTAAAAAAGGCATTTAATTCAAAAGGCAGACACTTTTGTATAAAATATTTGACATTAATAAGCTTTAAACACTGAGGAAAACTCTTCCCTCCAGCATGTATTCACCATCCTCCTCTTTTTCATCTCGAGTTTACAGTTTGAGGCACCTGCTCCACGCCCTGTCTCCAGTATTTGGTGGATTTTAGTTGCAGCGCCACATATAGTGTAGGGCTGGTGTAGTCACTACAGTGTTTTGGGTCGTTTTCTGTGTTTCCATGTGGATGAAAACATTTGAAAAACGTTGCTGCGTTTATGAAGTTCTTTGCAGAAACTTTAAAAAGTTTTTTTTTTTGGAATGACCAGGCCTCAGCTTCATTCCTCTTTAAATAATTTGGTCAGTTTTTGTTGCGCGCACTGAGAGGTAACCTTGTCGTCGATCCTCTTCCAGTTTGTCTTCCGTCTTTTGTCGCCTGTTGACAAACAGAATTTACGAAGCAGAGAAGTGAAAACCCACTCCTGTATCACCTCTCAATCCACATTTCATGGCACGTCACCTGTTGGGGTCGTATCAGCAGCATCCCGTCCCGTAGTGTTCAGCTGCTGTGCCTCATCTAACATCTGCCCTGCTGGAATGTCCTTGAGCAAGTCTGTAAATTAATCCGTCCTGATTCCACCGAGCAGAGCTGTGGCCGACGCTGGGCTCAGGCATCCCCAACAGAGGCAAACCGCAAGAATTTCCCTGCAGCAATCAATAAAGCCTCACATTACTTTGACATTAGCTACGTCACGCGCAGCGGCTCCCCCCGGGGACTCTGCTCCCTGACTAGACCTGCCAAATAATGCACTGGGAGGTATTTGGATGAGTTAAGATGTTCCCAGGAGACTACAGCAGCTGTGTGTTAGTATGCAAAATATGTTGTTGGCATAGTTAAAACGATGTACAGCTGTTTGATAAATTGCTAAATCGTCTCACCATTCTGAGCGAATATAGATAAAAAAAAATTCTCATGAGGGTAATGTGGGTGTAAACATTGCTGTCACTGTGAGATAACAGGTATGCAGTCTGCGTGCACAAAGCTGAGAGTTAATCCACTCTCAGACTTCTATTGCAGTTTGATTAGAAAGACAGATGGTGTCTGTCAGCTCATCACCCTCTCACGGTGTTGATAGAGGGTTTTGGACATGTGTTTGCACTGTATAAATGACTGAAGGAGAACAGTGAAGAAACTATCCGCAGCACAAAGAGGAAGACACACTCCCATCAAAATGTCTGAGCACAAGCTCACATACGAGCACCGCAGGAGGTCCAGTGAGTCAGACTGTGCTTCAAAAGCTTTGTGGCATCCAATTTAGCCTTCTCCACCCTCAGTATTCTTTCTTTCCATTCATTTATTTATACTCTTCCCTCATCTGTTCATTGCACAGCAGCACCAGCCCTCGATCTCTCCTCTTTTCTGTGCACTAAGAGTGGAAGAAAACACCCCGGCTGTGCACCCGGCTCTCCACTCTGCATGCACAGCCTGAAGAAGGCAAACACAAAAGCACCTCCATAAAAATTAATAGCGGGGTAGAATTTACTCATTCAACCTGCTGTTATGAGAAAATGTGTTGCAGAAAGTGTGCCAATAATAGCACAGACCAAGCTGAATATCAAGGCTATTTTTTTATTGAACAAACTAAACTCTTTATGGAAGAAATTGTCCAAAAGTAGTCTAGTCCTGATGGTTGGGAGTTGATGGCTTTTATTCAGACAGCAGTTAATTAACATATTGTTTTCAGTTTAACTTTACTTCTTCTAGAGATTAAACATCAGGTTTTCTTGGCTGCCGATGCTGCGGTCATCCAGCCAGCCTCAAAAGTTTAAAGTGTAAAAAGATGAGCTTGATATGAAGAAATAGTATTACCAAATTAATGAACCTGTGTTCAATACTTGCTGCTACTGTCAACATTAAATTGGAAAGTTTATTATTTGGGAATTTATCTAATTAAAGTTGATAAATCTGGTCCTAGGTTTAGGACAGGCTTGAAGTCTTGTTTTTGAGGTTAGAGCCAGTTAGATGATTGGTTTGAAAGGGTTAGAGGAAGTCAGGGTTTGGATCTTGTGGTTTGGGTACATTGGGGGATTGGTTCTTAGGGTTATGATATATTACAGATTTGGTTTGGTGAGTAAAGCAGTTTAATTTGTTGTTAGAGTGGGTTGAGGACTAGTTCTTTGAGATAGGGTAGTTTGGGGACTCACTTCCAAGGAGAGGTTGGGTAGGGGTAAGTTTAGTGATTGGTTCTTGTATTTAAGATCAATTGGGGGGTTGGTTCCTATGATTATGGTGAGTTGGGGACTTGGTTTTGAGGAGTGAGGTGGTTTAAAAGTGTTGTTTTTGAGGTTAGGGTGGGTCAGGGACTGGTTCTCATGTGAAGGGTAATTTCAGAAATTGATCCCTAGGAAAAAGGATGAGTTAAGATAGATTTATTGATTTGTTCTTGTAGTTAAAGTTGACTGGAGGATTGGTTCTTAGGGCTGTGATAGGTGGGGAGCTTGGTTTAGGGAGTAGAGTGGCTTAAGGAAATTCTAGAAAGAAGAGCTTCGTAAATCTGGGCCCCAAGGAAAAAACTATATGAGACAGATAGGGGCTATAGGTTCCTAGGGTTGTGATACGTTGGGGGCTTGGTCCCTAAAGATAATAAGGAGTTACAGTAAATTTAGTGATTGATTCTTGTAGTTAAGAAAGGGGGAATTGATTTTTAGGTTTATAATAGGTTAGAGGCTTAGTTTGGGAAGTATGTAGTGTAGGGATTGGTTTTCAAAGTTAAAGAAGGTATTAGATATCCACAGCTACACTGGACAGCGTTACTCTAATTCATTTATCTAAACAGGTCAGTTTCATTTAATTAACATTAACAGTTTGCTTTCAGAGTTCAAGGCACAATTACACCGGTCTGATGATCTAAACAAACATGTTAAATATCTTGTCTTTATTTAATTTATAAATCCACTATATTAGCATGAATTGGAACCTTGTTAATGACTGAAAAAAGAAAGGTTGATCTGCAGCTGCTGGATCATACATTTGGATGTTTGTCGTGTTTAATGTTGAAAAAGGCAAAAAGGAAACCTGAATTAACTGATGTGTATCAGTACGGAGGACTGTTTTAATGTTAAAAATTGTAAACTCAAACACATTAACAACATAATGTACCTATATATACCAATATACATGGGTGCTGTGTTCTGTAAATGCATCCCCTCCTTACAGAATTGGACTTGCTTTCTCATGCAGTCTGGCGGCTGCACAAACAAACCAGAGTGCACACATACACACCCACACATCCACACAAAAAAAACAGCCATCTGGGAGTGAATTCCATTTCATTTCCCGGTTTAGTAAGGAGCAAGCAGGGGAATCAATACATGCCAGCTCCAGCTGTGCTGCAGGGGGTTCGGCTGCCATAGAGACAGATGTACCACAGCTACAAACTGCTGCTCTAATTCAATCCTCCGAAGTTAATTTACAACACACACAAACCGAGGATGAGCTCTGTTGTTGCTCTGGTCGGAAAATGCAATTGTGAAACGATCGTGAGAGCCACATAATGCAGTGAGATTTCAGGAGTCACGAAGGTGGACAACAGCGGAGGATTGTTGAGATGCTGAGCGAAGACACGGACACACAAATCCTTTACCTGTGCACAGTACTGGGACTTGGCCACAGCTACCAGCAGCTTGAGGATGGGTTGGGACTGGGACACCAGAGGGGACACAGCATGGATGACGGCAGTGAACTTAGGGTACGGTTTAATACCTGAAACACAACATCAGAAAACAACCGTTAATCCTTTAGAACAACTTCAGAGAACATCAAGGCTTCCAGCAGAGAGCTGACTGACAGATATCAATGGAGATGTTGGCTCTTTGAACAAGAACCGAAGGTTTTCTTTTGGAAAACCTTTAAATCTATTTTTCTGTGAAAGTACTGGAAATGAGATTATCAGCAGGTAAAAATATAAACATTTTTCGAAGTGGTCTTAAAAAAACTCAACAACATTACTGTGTTATGAAAACGCCAAATCTGATCACTGAATATTTCATTTGCAGCTGTTTCTGCAACCCAATAAAAAGACAAAAACCCGCTGGTGTGACTTTATATTCAGCCTGTCTTCATGTTGGAACAGAGTAACCGAAGCTGAAAATAAGGAAGAAAGACGATATTGAGCAAGACAGACTGTAGAGGACGCCCAACTTTTCTTAATTTAAATCTAATCTAACCGGAACCAGCAAAGCATGGCAGCAAGGAGACAGCAATAAATGACTCTTTCTGACAAATATCCAATGAAGACAAATATATATAGTTTTCAAACTTTGGAAACTACTGTATCTTTGTGATTTTTAATGAAAAAGTCTAGAATATTGTAAAGTAAATTTGTAACTTTTGCTCAGTGTCTTTTATCGTCCTGCAGGTCCATTTCTGAACGTCTTCAGGCCTTTGAGACAAAAAACACACTTTGGACATCTGGTATGAAGCTTCAACGCAACATTAAACGTGGATAATTCAAACCAGCAATTTGTCTAGTTTGTGACATTTTTATTAAAGATGTTTCTACTTCCAGCATATTTTCAGAAACCACAAATAAAACATTTTTTTTTACTTCAAACCATTTTTTGCATTTTCATTTGAATAAATTAGAAAATTGGAAAGCCTCATCTTAACATCACAGTTTAAGATCCTGTACCTGAACGTAAAAAAAACCTTCAAAAAGGTTTTTAAGTCTTACATAAAGCTTCCCTAGAGGAGCAGAGTTTGGTATAGTTGGTTGTTTTGAGGTCTGGTTTGGTAAAATGTAACAAAACCAAAAGACTAGTGGTTCAATCTTGTGTCTTTGAGGGAAAACACTGAATTTTTCAACCCCTAAATGATTCTTACCATGTGACCCAAAGGAAAAAATGGCACATTTACAGAGCAATAAGGTGCTCTATGATTGTGTGTGAATGAGTGAGGGAAAAATGTGATACAAAGAACCCAAAAAAGGCAAAAATTAACCCTTATTTATCATTTAATGGCACTTTAATACATTTAATACGATTTAAAAACATAAAATATGTTTGATCTTCTGTGAATTAATGAAAGCATTTAAGAAGAAAAGCAATAAGCAGTCAGTAAAACTGTTTACTGCTGTAATTAAAGTTTTAACAACAATGACTTGGTTCAATACCTAATAAAGTTAATTGTGTTATAGTTTATGTTTGAACTTGTAATTAGTATATTTACTGCTTATGACATATTTAATGCCCAAAATTATTATATACGCCAATAATTTAACAGATAAACGCATAAAAATGTTTGGATTTTGTCCAATATTGAGGAAACAAGTCCAGAACTGGCAAGCATAAAAAAGTTCAACGAATCAGACGACATAAAGAGACGGCACCTTCACTTTAACCCACCGCACAGGTTTCGCTTAATTATTACAATTTTTTTTGCCACTGAGGGGCTCAGATGTTTTGAGAATCTGATATCAGAGGATAAAATTACTCGAGAGGTAGAAGCGAGCCAGAAATAGAACAAAAGTCTCGCTCAGGGAGACGTTTTGCTCTGAGATCCCTTTTCAGGAGAGTTGTTTTTCATAAAGATAATACAGCTCTGCAACATTTCCTGCCTCAATAAAGCCTTTAATGCTCCGTTTATATTTAAATCTGTGGAGTTCATTTATGATGCAGCTCCTTTTAAAACTCCTGCAAACTGCAACCTCACTATTAAACAACTTCATTGTTGTGGGATTACAAAACTGATAAACCCAATAAAGATGTTGGAACGTTTCTTGTTGTAAATTGTGTTAAGATAAATTTAAAAAATGAGTCTTAACAGTCCAGTTTGTTAAACCAATGAAAGCAGACTTCTCCAGCAGCGTTAATGTGAACAATGGAAGAGACAGAGTATTATGTTCTTCACTCTTGGAGAAAAAGAAGAAATGTCACTTAGAAACAAATTATCTGTCTTTGATTTTACTCATTTGCCCGTCAGTGACGAGCCACTTTGTCTCCTAAAAGCCCAATCCGTGTTTAATTGCTTCCTCTTTGACAAACAAATACAGTTGCCTCCATTGTAATCCGCGGCTGTCAGTCTCCATCCATTTTCATATCCGCAGTAACACCCGGCTGCTCAATCAGCTGAGTTCATACTGCTACCATCTGTGTATGTATGAGACTCTGTGTGTGTGTGTGTGTGTGTGTGGCGGCTTGGCAGCGCTGGATGATGACGGAGTGAAGTAGTGAGGGATGGAGGGGCTCCCGGGTCGGGGGGGGAAATATCGGCGCTGCTGAACCGTAGTGGGAGGAATTTGGCCTCAGCACAGTGGCAGCAGCAGTAGCAATGCTGACTTAAAACCTATGATGGACGGGGTGGTGTGTCAGCGGGACTAATACAAACATCCGTCACGAGCCCATTGGTCCACTCCACTTGCTGCTAGACAGAGTCATTGGAGGAGGGCAGTAGATCAAGGATGAAGGCCCTTTTTTTTCTGCTCGATCGGACAAAAAAAAAAAAAGAAACGTAGCTGTGTCCGGATGGAAATCTGAGGAAACTGTCTTCCTGGACAAACACTGTGACAAAAGCAGAGTCAAGGATGTAAAGACACTCCTTAAAATGTCCCATGAAATGAGAAGAAAAGACGGGATCTTTGTTTGTGGCGTGGGAACAGTCAGCAGGGAATGGTTTGTGGATCTCAGAGGATTGGAGGCACATAATGAGCCAAGTGGCAATTCCTTTTAAGGCTTTAAAAGGTGAAAATAAGATTATAGTTTTTAATTTAGTACAGAATCTAACAAGGAGCCAGTCCTGATAAGGACTCCAGCTGGAGGTATCTGATAGAAACGTGTCTTTACAGCAGGAGACACTCTGATCAGAGCAGTTCTTACATCAAGCTTTTTTCCAGTTGAGGCAGGTGGTTAAAATAAATCCAGTTCTTTCCAGGCAGAACTTTGAGACAGTAATTCACTCCTTCATGTCCACTCGGCTGGATTACTGTAATGCACTTTATGTAGGGGTCAGTGCTTCTATCGCTAATCTCCAGAGGGAACAAAATGCTGCTGTACGTCTTAAGTGGCACGAGAAAACATTTCCCCTGGTTTCACCTCGCTCCACTGGCTACCCATACATTTTAGATTTTATTTTTATATTCTTTGATTTGCTCTTGAAGCCCCACGCTACCTTTATGAGCTGATCCAGGCTCCTGTCATCTCAGGTCAGTTGATCAGCTGCTCCTCAGGACGCCCAACACCAAGTCTAACATTAGAGGGTTAACATGTTGACTGACCTCTGTCTGGACATTAGGAAGGCTTCTTCCCTCCCCTTTTTTTAAAAATAACTTCTTAAAACCAGTCTCTTGTCCTTGACCTTTGACACCATGTGATATGTTGACTTTTCAGGTAATTTGAACTGATTTTAGGTTGTTTTTATCTTGTTTTTACATCTTAAAGGTGACCTATTATGCTTCCTTGAACAAGTCTGTGGGCTGAACAAAACATGTTCATTATATTTAATACACAAAATCATTCTCAGATATTGAGATTTCACCTGATCAGTTCTGCCTGTTTTGAGCTCATTTCAGAATGAGCGGTTTTAGGGCTACATCACTAATATGCAAATAAGCTGCTGTTGGCCACGCCCCCTCCCAACTCAGTGTCCCATCTCAAAACATAAAAACTCACTGAAGGATTGAACGCTGCGGATCTTATATCGTTATTAATTCAAACTGAGGATTCTGATTTTGGGACAGGGACACTTAGCAGTTCTGAACCGACATTTGTCAAGTAGGAGAGCAGCAATAAGTGGGTTTGAAACCCGACTGGTAGCGGGTCGGGACAGCGGCAATAAAGACACATGTTCTATACTGCAGCCGACAACAAAACATTTTCCTTTTCCAGCAGACATCGTGCAGCGGTAAAACCAGCAGAACAAACGTGATGGTCTTCTTGTAATGAAGTGGGTGGAGCTCCACTTGGGTTGCTAGGTGAGGGGCTGGGCTCGGCTTGGGGTTGCTAGGTAACAGGGATTGTGACGCAACAATCCCGAGGTTTTTGAAACAGGTTGTTTTGCAGACACCAGAAAACATTTACTTATTGCCAAAAAAACCTTGACATATTATTTTTCAATTAAATCAAATTTTGGACCATGGTTCACATGGTTCTGATGGTTCACATCAGAAAGAAATCTGTAAAATATTAGCAAAGCAGCATCTGGATCTGTAGGTTTTATAGGCATGTAAAGGTGAATGTTGTCTGCACAGAAATCATACTGTATTAATAGTTTTTAATGAGCTGGCCAAAAAACAAACAAACATGCAATTAGAAAAAAGAAAAGGGCTGGAGGTTAATCCCTGTGGTACACCACAACTCAGCTGAAGAGGGATGCAACATTTCTGTTTGAGAGGTTTGCTACAACTGACAATATCAAAGGTGGTACTTTTAGGTCTAAAATAACTTAATGCCTGCTTTCCTGAAGGTGTGTGTGTGTGTGTGTGTGTGAGTGTGTGTGTGTGTGGTGTGTGTGTGTGTGTGTGGGGGGGGTGTGTATGTGTGGTGTGTGTATGTGATACTGACCCAGTGTGGCGTAGTAGAAGGGGAAGTCTCCCAGGTATCCAGAGTACTGCGGCAGAGCAAACAGACCCCCGGGGTGACTGTTCCACATCAGGCTGCTCCTGGAGCCGTGCTCCAAGACTCGGTCCTGGATGATCTGAACATAGAAAGAACAGCAGTTGAATTTTTAACCCTTTTCTGAAGTTAAATTTATTTATTTTTGACTGGGAATAAGGTTCTTTGATAAGTAACAGGGTAGAGAGAGAAGAGAAATGTTGAAATGATGGGAAATAAAAAGAACAAAGAGGTGACTTTAGGCTGAGTTTAAATCTACATGAATTTACATTTAGTTAAAAAAAAGATTCTGTCAGTCCAAAAAAGTAAATAAATCCTAACCATTATTTACCTCCAGTCATTTTGACCTGATAACCTCATCCAACTCCACAAGTGCTGCTTTACTTAAAAAATCATGTATTTTTTTACTGAAGATTTGAAATATATATATAACGTGAGACAAACACCCCACTTCTTCAGGTAAAAACTGAGGGGCAGGAAAAGTCTCCAAAGCAAAACTGATGATTAACCCAACTCTTATAATTCAGGTCTTGGCATTAAATTTCAAATGGTTACAAAAGGTGTTTAGTTTTTTAGTAATCTTGTAATTTGAGAACTTTGACAAAGCATTTCAAGACTTAAAAATGTGATACAAGTCTGCTTCAACTAAAGGCTTTTCTACCAGTTTAAAGTCAGCATTTGAGAAAATTAGATTTTTCTAAAATTACCTTTTTATTTGCAAGGATTCGTCAATTGTTAAGACAAATAAAAGAAGTGAGTAAAAACCAACACAAAACTGTCTTAAAACATTTTACTGCCATCACAGAAGTCATAAAAG
>JAOXNZ010000177.1:5981966-5993798 GCA_028566095.1 Kryptolebias brasiliensis | reverse complement strand
TAAACAAGCAATTACAATGAGCAAAAACAAGTGTTCCTCCACAATTACAGTAGCAGCGCTTTGTGTCTGGGTAAAAATAAAAAAATAAAAATCTGAGCTGCGTTAAATCAGGAAGAAACTGAAAACCAGAGCTGCGAAACAAATCATCCTCACTTGCTTCCGAAATGAGAAAAGAGCAATTTGCCAGACAAGATGAGAGAGAATAAAACCGTGGTACTTTTTTTTTGAAAGCTGATACAATTTACTTTGCAGTGGAACATCTGGGGAAATAAAAAGGTCACATAGATTTATATTTAGAGGCCGCAGGGAGAAATATGCTTCTCCACTCTTCTCTGCACCCACAAGCCAACAATGGTGTGCAATGAAGAACCAAATTAATGTACTGTTAATGGCAGCCCACTGCACGGTTTAATGGCTGATAGTTTTGTTTCTGTTGGCAGTTTGACATAAGCAAAAAGTATGCTCTGATGCTCTTAACACTTATTAGCACAGATGGAAGGCAAAACAAAAAGACTGCAGTCAAATTTTCATATGACTCAATACGGTTCAGCTGTTATCTTCTGTAACAAGTGGTGTTCAAAACGAAGTGGCAACTTATCTTGGTTACAAGCTACATGGTAACTTGGCTTGTTGTGCTAAGCTAGGTTGTGTTAGGATAAGTAGAAACTTGCTTATCACAACAACATAGCTTAGCAGAACAGGTTAAGTGGCAATTTAGCTTAGCACAACAAGCCAAGTAGCTTAGCACAACAACACAGCATGGCATAGGCTAAGTAGACTTAGTGCAGGGCGGTGGTGTTCAATCCTGGTCCTGGAGGGCCACTATCCTCCATGTTTGAGGCATTTCTCTGCTTTGACACACCTAATTTGAATGAATGAGTGACTAACAGGCTTCTGCAGAACTTGAAGACCTGCCAAAGAGCAGGGAAACCACTAAGCACGACGGCTTAGTGGTTAGCACTGTTGCCTCACAGCAAGAAGGTCCTGCTTGGACCTGGGGTCTTTCTGTGTGGAGTTTGCATGTTCTCCTCGTGTTTGCGTGGGTGATCCCGTTTCCTCCCACAATCTAAAAACATGCATGTTAGGCCTCCCTGGTTAAATAAAGATAGACTGATCAATCAATCAATCATGCAGGATAGTCTTCCAGGACCAGAACAGGAATGTAGCACAACAAGCTAAGTGGCAACACAGTTTAGAACAAGCTCAGTGGCAAATTAGCTTAGCATAACAAGCTCAGCAGCAACTGAGAACAATAAGAAAAGTGGCAAGTTAGCTCAGCACAAATGAACTTAGCAGGACAAGCAGCAACTTAGCTTAGTACAACAACACATCTTAGCACAACAAGCTATGATGTTACTTTACTTGTTCCACTGCTGCATATTCCCGACTTAAACACATCCAACTTTTCTTCATTAAAGCTGACTGAACCCTGATTCACAGCCAAGTCTTTTTTTAAATTATTTTTTGAAATTGCTGAGTATTTGAATTTTTAAATTCATGATTTATGCAATATTATTAGCCTTTACTCAGTGCTTGGACTAATGTTAACTTACAGGCGTGTGTAGCTGTAGGTGAGCTATATTAGCTATTTGCTGATTGTACATGTTTGTCTTTCCTTGTGCTGTGGAAGCTGAGATCTCATCCGTCTTATTTATATCCATATGTGTTAGAAATCTAACTCCCATAGGGACACTCTGGTACTTGAGAGACAAAGAGAATATATAGTAAACATGCAGAAGGAGAATGAGATGAACGCCACAGAGACTAGGCTGAAGAGTAAGCCTGGGAACATTTCAGGCAAATGCAGGACTAATTAGTGTGCACGAAAACACCCCAGGGTGCCCACAAGGCTTCGTTTTTTCCACTTTTTCTTCAAGAGGTCGTCTTCGTCAGCTCTTCAGCAAGCACCTTGCAGACAGATCAAGATTAATGCCTAATACTTGCTACTGGGGCCTCTTCAATGCTTAAGATCCAACGGGGCAAACTTTTAACCTGTGATTGAGCTGCGTTGATACACCTCTAATGAGTCATAGAAGGTATTCTGCCTCCCCAGCTCCTTGAGCAGGGTAACACGTCAGTTGATATTAGTCATGGGATGCTCGTAGAGCTGTCAAAAGCACCATCTGTTGGCTGTCATTTATAGGACGGAAGGTATCATCTTACTGGCACCACTGGGTGGAGTGTGTATGTACAGGAATGGCAAAAGCAATGTTTCTGTGCCTCAGGAGTTGTAAGCTGCTGTGTGCAGTTGTATATTAATACCTTAGGAGTTGCAAAGGAGGGATGGAGCTGATTCACTGCAGTTCAACTTCTGGTTTATTTTAAAAGGAACAACAACAAAAAAGGTAAATTATGAAATAATACAAGATTATATTTTGTTTCAATGCAGACTTTGGTGTACTCAAGCAACAGAAAATTAGTCTTATTTTAGATATAGTGAATCAATATTTAAACAGTTAACATACAGTAATGTGCAAAAGTCTTGAGTTTTCATTTTCTTTTTTGTATTTTAGTTCTAGTTTAGTATTTCAGTGATCTTGACCGTTACTTCTTTAGGCTTTTTGGAAGTTTTCGAACATAATTTTTTTTAATTTGGCTGCTTTTTCCACTTATCCTTATTAAAGTACTTAATTATGTTCAAAGTAAATTTTGTAGCCATACAAAGGCTCCCAAGGAACCAGTGGTGTGTCAACAAAAACGAGAGTAAATTTAACTAAATTTAAACTGTATTTTTAAGCACTTTGTTACCAGCAGCTTATCTCAAAAATGAAATTTGTTTCTATGTTTTTTAGTTGAAAGTAAAATATACCAAAATAACACAGTTTGACACAAAATACTATTTTATTCTTGAAGGGCTATTAGCTGAAAACTTGTCATACAGTAAATTACCATTTCTGGTCTTGTTTTTTTAAAGACATGACTTTCAGATACTGGAGATCGTTTTCCTGACACTTGTTTTGTTTTTTATTTTTTCCACTTCCTTCATCTTTTAAGCACACACTGCACAGTATGTCATGTAAGGTCAGGTAGATTACAAGAACTGAACAGAAAACGAGTAAAAAAGCAGCCAAAGTCTAAGAACAGCTTGATAAAATAAACACTTTAAAAAACTTACAAGAAAGTCCCAATCTTTGGGAAAAAAAGCATGAAGAAAATTGTGGTGGTGTAAAATTTATGCACAGTATTGTTTTATATAAAATACAAAAGCTACCAAATGCTAGCATGAAAAATTGAAAAGAAGAACAAGGTAAGACAAATTTAGAGAATTTTTGATTAAAATGCTCATCCCTGTTAATATCTTTGCTTCCTTGAGAATTTGCATCAAATCACCCAAAACTATTTTATTTTTTCCTTTTGGCTACTTCTAATACCTACTGAATTTACCAGTGCTCTCCTCAGGTTTACAGTTAAACTATTAGCTGTATTTTATCTTTAAAGGCCAGAAACTTTCCTAGTTCTTCATCTTTCCTTCAGGAAACAAACAGCTCTCAGTCAGTTTTTCCAGATCTTTTTACAACATGACAAAGCGGGAGCCGTCTGACTCACTGTTATGACAATAACAACTTTTAGGGGATGAACAATGACTTTGTAAGGACTTGGCAGATATCTGTGAAGCCCCAGCGCTCCTAAAACAGAGCGAGCTCATCTTTTAAAGAGGGTTTTAGAGTGAGTAATGCCGGCCTCCTCAGCCATGCTCATTACAGCTGAATTAGGCCGTATCGTCGCTGTAAGCTCCAGTAATCAGACTACCTCGGCAGCTTGGCTTAATTGGCTCATCACTTCACCAACACTCACTTGATGCACATTAAAACAGACACTGTCAAATCTCCAGCCCTTGAAACAGCAGAAACAAAATAAAATGCCTTGTTGTAGTTTACTAACGGGCGTCTTTCATAATCTTAAACAAGGCAACAATCAAATCTGGGTCACGGCAGAATAAGATCAGGAGGATTCCTCATGTTTTAATCACAGCCTCAGCATACTAAAGCAACCCCCCCATTAGAAGGAATCCCTGTGAGCTGCATGAAAGAAGAATCCAAAAACACTTGAGTGCCAATAACCTTCAACTAAATATGTAGTTTTCTGCAAGCTGCATTGCTGCTGACCCCAGTTCAGAGGAAAAACTCATTAATTCTCTTTGCCTGCTGAACTCAACCTTCTACAACAACCTTTAATAATTAAGTAGACTTTTAGGCAAGAAACAGGAAACAGATGAGCAAAGGAGATGGAATCAGAGAGCGGAAATGAATAAACTACAGCAGGAGAATGCAACAGAGGCCGGGAGTTCTTGTTGACCGTGCCAGGCGAGCCTCTCTGAAAAGCTCAGATATTCATCAGGTCTGCCTCACTCTGTGTTTGACAGCGAGTCTACAGAGGGTCCTCTTTAAATAAAGCCTCTCACACCGCTGGCACAGCCCCAGATAAAGCCCCAGCTCTGAGGGGGGATTCCTGAACTCAAAGACCTCCTGGGAAATGGCCGAAAGAGACAAATGAATGCTTTTGTTGAAGGGGGGAGCGGAGGCGAGATGGTCAAGGAGACAGAGAGGAAACAAACAGGGAATAGGGGCAAAGAGGAAATACGCGTTGGTGAGCACACAGACATAAACACAATCTCAGGCGCTGAGACACAAGCTCGATAGGGGGGCCTGCAAAGACCTAATTGACATTTGTTCAATGCATCCTGTTTGTGTATCTCTGTGCTCTCTCCTCTCTGCAGAGGAGCAACAGGAGTTTCACACTGGGAGCCATGATGTGATGAAAACCTGAAGACATAATTAGGAAGTATAATAATCTACAAACAATATCCTAACAAGTTAAATTTTCCACATGCTGTTTGAAGATACTCACTGCAAACTATAAAATAAAACAGGTTAACTTTATCAAATGGTGCAGTTTGCAATAGTTTACTGCAGTAGTTTTCCAGATATAATCATATGCAGGTCTGAAATGCAGGTACGCACTCAGTGTAAACAAAGCACTCAACTGAATCAGCCAAAAACCACGTGGACATAATCAGTTGTTGTTATACATCTAAGTTTTGTTCAAAATGAATCCAGTATCATGAGATATTTGGTTGACACCAAATGTTAAAACAAAGGTTTTGGAGAAAGATCTTGTGCTTGGAGGATGTGTTGGGGATGACTCAGCTACAACCTCACCAAATCAGAGCTCAATATCAATAAAACTGACAGTTCTAATCATTTTTTTGTTTGCTATGATCGCTTAGCTGAGGCAGTAATCTTGACTGAGATCAGCTCCAAATGTTAATCTGCTGTAGATGTTCATCCAATGATGACTATCTGAGAGTTTCATTCAAATTCATCCACTGGTTCATGAGATATTTTGCTAATGGTGCGCACAAACACACAAACACACACACACACACACAAGTGAAAACATCATCACCCTGCCATCTTGATAACTAAAATATTTGATAGCTGCAGCCCCGATGAAAAAAACAACAACTTCGCTTATACAAATAGAGCGAAGTCCATAATTTCAGGAATTGTTTATAATTCAAAGCAATAAAGAATTTAAGTAGTTTTTTCTAATTTGGCTCCTCACAGTAAAGGAAATCAATCCCGTTTGAGTAGATGACACCTGTAACATTGCTGTTCACAGTCAGTCTATCCCCGTGTTGTGCTTATCAAGCTTTTTGAAGCAGCAGAGGAAAGCCAATCTGGCATTGCTCACCACCCATCTTCCACTATCTCACCCACTGCAACTTGTCAGGAAGCCCTGATTCTTAGATGAGACCCCCTAAGGGATGACAAATGACACTTGTGTTGACTGAAGCAAAACAAACCTCTGACTGTGCCACGGCAGCTCAACAGGACAGTTACAATATCCAACTGCCACGTTTGCCTATTTAATCTGCAGCTTGGCTCTGGGACTACTTTTGGTTTTTACCACAGTTATTTTCACAGCATAATAGAGGAAATATTGCACAGCATTTTTCCCATAAACCCCTTGAGAGTGTTTACTTATCAGTGGGCACACACCTCTATCAACACCCGCGCTCCAACGCACCGTGAGTCGAGGAGGGAAGAGATGAAGGGAAAGAAAGGATGAAGCAGAAAAAGAGCCTCCCTGTCAGGCTTTGATATGCACTCAAAAAACATACATGGCTACTTCAGCGTCTAATGCTGCACTCCTTGAACACATCTTTGAGTGGGAAGAGCGTCGCAAAGTAAACTCCTCACTCTCTCCAGTCCCCGGAGACCCATTCTGCTGCCTGCAGATAAGTGTGGAATTCAGGCTCGGTGGCAGCTGAGCAGAGGTGAAACGGATGCCACGGCTTCGGCTAAGGCGAACAAGCAGCGATAACCAACAGCAGGCCGCCAAGACTGAAGCCTGTCAGCACTCTCAGACTGTGGAGAACAATAGTAGCATTTGTATAGAAGCAAAACCAGCCACCCGCTGTGAACTAAATAGGGCAAATAAAATACTGGACAGTGCAGAGTCCGGACGATCCTGTGAGCTGTGTGGGCTTCATTACTCAAGTTGGCCGAGCTGGCACTAGTGAAATATCCCCGAGCTACTGGGCAGAATGCAGAAAGTACTGCTGACTGCTGTCTCCTCTCTATACATCTCAAACCAAAGCCCAGTCATTTCTAATTACATTTATAAGAAACGAGTCAGTGTGGCCTGACAGGACATTGTAAGAGAGTGCGTGTGTGGTACAGTGGGACAGATCAACACACTCCTGAAAGGATTTGACAACCCTCATCCCACTGTGATGTAGTCCACTGAGGAAGTTCACACACTCAGAGCAGAAAGAAAAGAGCGCCTTAATTCCTACACAATAATAAGCTCTAAAGCTTTTCTTTCCTCCTACAGTCACTGCTGCAGGCTGCAGCATAAATAGTTTCGATAAATCTCTGTAGGTGTGATTTCAGACGCAGCAACTGCACTTTTGCATATTTTTTTAAAAGGGCTGCACAACAGGAGAATAGTGGGGAGAGCAGGGAAGTAAGAAACTACTGAAATCAGTTTTTCTTTCCACAAGAAAAAGAAAAATTAAAGATTCTAAAAAGTCAAGGCAGTTTATTCATTTTAAATCCTTCACCTATATTACAAAATTCCTTATTTGGGGTCTTCCTCTCATTCAGTAAATAAATGATGCATTCACTGACCAGGGGAAAAAGAAAAGTCAAAACTGTCTAAACACTGTCACTGGTCAAGCTGATCAAGCTGTAAATTATCACCTTTTGAGTAATCAGTGCATCCCTAAATAAAAAGCCAAAATGTCTCAGCATTAAGTAAATTCCTGCACATTTTTACTCTGCTCACATGTAGCTTCAGTAAAGTGACTCTGATTTATAAAATGAAAGTCAGCTCTCTGCAGGGCAAACATTGCTTCATGTTCTGTATTAACCTTAGAGGGGGGGGGGGGAAACAGTGTGCTGAAATCCAGGCAGCAGCTTAATGCTGATGAAAAACATGACGATGTGGAAGCAGTCACTAGAGTGGGGTTAACACGCGCGGAGCAGGGGAGGTGGGAGGGGCTGTGTCTTGGTAAAGCCCTGAGAATGTCGCCGCAACCACCTCGACCACTTTGTCTGGCTGATGAGTTCAAACAGGACATGGTAATAGCCTGTCTCCAACATTCCCCTGACCATAAATCTCTCTGCAAGAAAAATGGGAAAGCAATCAGGTGGGAAGATGGTTCTCTGCCTTCTGTGTGTCCATGTGTATGTGGAAGAGAGAAATACAAAGTGAAACAAGACAATAAAAGAGTATGTACAACACGATGAAGGAGTGCTTGTGTATGGTTGTGAAATTAAAAGTAAAACTAGAGTGTAAATCTGCTTCAGGAGATCAGACATGATGAGTGGGTAACTGAGCTTTTTAGACATTGTTTTAGCATGCAACAAAGATTTATGACAAATTTCCCAGCACTTAATATATGATTGAGGTATGACAGAAAATAGAAATTATTGCCCTTTTCTTTAAACATTAAACAGAGGAAGAATTATTCTGGAGACTTCTGCAGGCATGGCGGACAGAGAGAGAGTTTACAGAGTTTGACAGATTGAGATTTTAGATAAATCCCATTTCACCCAATCCCGTACCCACTCTAATATGCACATACACATTGGGGGGGATAGAGGTGTGCTAATGGATGCACAAATGGTAGAAGTAAAGGTATGATCTCACTGAGCTGCGATTGTAGGAGACTATTCGCCAAACGGGATTCACAGGATGCTTCTTTGAGGCTCAGATGTAGGTGCAAAGACTGAAATAAAATTCATCATAAAAGAGAACCACCTTAGCCAATAGCTAATAATGTTGAGCCAAGTGTCCAAGAAAAGATCAGGGTGTAACACTGTCAGTTTGTCTCTCATAATGGGTATTATAAGTATCCTTGCATCCTTGTGTTGCTGCACAGTGGAAATACTGCAAAGGTGCTAAAATGCACAGAGAATGGTGCATTTGCATTTTTTGTACACAATCAAGTTCACAATGTAGGCACCCCTGTACGCCCTTGCTATCAGCTACACGCACACACACAGTCGCACACGAAGGCTCTTGAGTGACTAAGATGTAGTGCCTCATCAAAAGCACAATGCAGCCAGTGTATTCGCTGCGCTGCATTCAACCATCAGTGCTGTGCGACAGGGCCGTCATGTCTGGCAAACAGCCGGCTGCAACACTGTGGCAAATGAAGTTGGAGTTTATTGAATGGGGAAGGAGGGACTGGGGGGTGGAGAGAACGAGTGAGAGCAAGGGACAGAAAATAGGGAAAAGTTTATTATTCACAGGAGTAACAGAATAAGAAGGGAGGAGAAACTAGTTTGGGAACAAGTAAAGAAGGACAGACTCTACATGTAAAAAGTTATTCACATTAAAAGCTTTTTACAGATTTGATTAATTAGAGCTTAATACTGAATTAACAGACATTTTTCAAACTCTCACTTCACAAAACATTTTCAAGCCAAACCTAAGACTCCTCCCTCTGTCTTGGTGTGATTTATATAAGGACGAAGGCAGCATGGGAGGTTAAAGTCAACTCACTACTGTTATGCCTCTAAACTAAGAAAAGAGGTAGTCACAGAGCTGAAACAGCTGGTATATGTAAAGATATGCTGGTATCAAGGCTCAAGGGTGAGATGTAGTGATGATAAACGCAGGACCAACAGGCTGCATGATTCAGAATGGAAGATGTCCGTCACACATCTTATGGAGGGGTGGGAATCTTCACAGTTCCATTACATTTCATATGACTGCGATGCGATAAGACAATTAGTGATAGATTTCAGTTAACTTGAAACTCAAATGACTATGGCTTATTTTACATAAACAAACATCAATTTATATATTTTCATGACAAAAAAAAAAGTGTACAATAACATACGTCAAAACACTATTAATCACAGGCTGCTGACCAACAATTAGCATAGACGCTAACATTAAAAACGCCATAGAAAAGTTTAGCATTATGGTTAGCACTGGAAATTGATGCACAAATCAAAAATGTTAAAGTCATTACTAAAGACAATCGTTCTTCAGGGTTCTGTGAAGAAAAGATGGAAAAGATGTCAAACCACACAGCTTTACTGCACCATGTTTCAACAACAGGAAGGGTCACTCTACTAGGACCAACGGCACCACTCAGCAACTACTCTGCTCACATTCTTAAAGTGGCAGCACAGATTAACGTTAATCTGAATTCTGAAAAGGCACTAAAATCAGAATCTTCTGTGTCTTCAATGCAATGCATCTAAAACAAGGTTTAACCATCCACCCCTAATTTTACGTGCAGTACTTTACGTCAATGTCACATCACATCTCCATATGGCTTGGGATGCCGGCTTCACTTGCGTAAGGTGACATCACTGCCTGACATAGGCATATTGATTGGTGCAACAATCAGAAGAAAAAATAAATACTGTTGCTGCAGCTGTCACCACATTCTTTGCGTACAGAGTGCAGCATAAATACATTCGTGTTCTTTTTATTGTCTTGACATTTGCTGATTGAAACACTGAAATGGAGTGTTAGCAGGCCTTTAAAGGTTTCTTCTGCTACCAGAGCAATGGTGTTACCGATGTTTACGTAGCTTTGACTGGGTGGTTCCCTTGTTGTACAACCACTACATTATATTAACAAATCAAACCAAATGAGATTATAATGGGACTTTATGCACCATAGAACTGTCTAATCTGCTGTAGCATTTTAAAAAGGTCGCAAAAGTGTAAATACAAAACAGTTAAAGGAACTAAGACCTAGTTCCTGTCATCTGAAAAGACCTAAAGATCCTGCTGATGCACGTGATGCATGTCAGAAACTCACAAACGTACTGCATCCCGTCACCGTGCTCTGACCAAAACAGTAAGTGCCATCATTTCCAACGAGCTGGAGCGAGTGAAGTGGCCTTTAGAGCTTCGTTTGTCTGCAAACGGTCCAGAGAGATTAGACCAAACGCCCTCCCACTGCCTGGTGTAAACAACAAACAGACCTCACACAGAACACAGGAGGGCAGGTAGTGTGCCAGAGGAAAAAAAAAAAAGGAGGATGGTGGGATGAAGAGACGGATGGAAGGGCTGTTTTGATCGTTTGACCGACTCTGGCGACACTTCTGGAATATTAACAGAAACTGTTACCTTGTGTTTATATGCAAATGTATGTGTGGGATGCTGCAGGTGGAAGAGGTGGGAGTTAAGTTTACCATGCATGGCTTCATTAATGCAGTTTTAATTGAGGTCTTCTTAAAGTTTTCTGTTTAAGCTGCAGAGACTGTTAGTTTGTCTGAAACAACCACACAAACAGAAAACCCGACACATCCAACTGCCTCTCTGCCACCGTGAAGTCGGCGCTGGGAATTCCCACTGAAGCAGGAGCGTCCAGGCAGCCTGACATGTTTTCAGAGGAAATCAATTTCAAGCTCACAGCAAAGCTAAACAAAGGAACAAAACTTTCATATTGCCCTGAATTATTAATTTCCTGCACCTCTAAAAAATAAAAAATAAAAATGACCCAGTAAATCAGCAGTTATCTCAAGCACAACATCTCAGGCGATGGAAGGCCATGATGAGAAACTTTAGCAGGTTATATTAAAGAGGAGTCAAAACACTGTTTGCTGTCAGACTGGGAACCATTTTAATCTATGGCAACATGTTTTGCTTTCTCCAGCCAGGATTTGGATCACAGAGTAATTTATGGTGTCCTGAGATTTTAACATGTTCATCATGACTAAATGTAGACAGACTCAATGTGGGCTGGTTGGTAGAAAAAAGGGGGCAAGTCAGGCAATAGTATGTATGGATGGTGGCACATCACACAAGCCTGGGTGCTGTGTTGACATTAGAGAATGGGAAGAGAAAACTGCTAAATTTACATCTCCAAAGGATGGATCAGAGGACTTTTTACAAGAACATCTGCTCCACAGACACAACTAGAGTCATCCACCATGTTGTCAGTGTTGAAGTGAGGACAACGGCTTTTCTGTGATTCAAAAACTCAAAAATGTCTTCAAAAAGTGATGTTTGTTTGTTTATAAAGGGCGAAGTGTTTGCTTAAAGATCACGCAAAGGCACTCAATTTTTAGAGGGCTGTTTGCTTGCACAGTCAGGCGTCATTACTTTGCCGGTCATGTTTGCTCTGCCACCCTGCCGGTTCTCACGCCCCACCCCGACCTCCCACAAACTCACACACAAGCTTACAAGAAAGAGAGGAAGAAGAAGAAAAAAAATATTGGTTTCTTACCTGGATGGTTGTTGGTCGATGTGGATGATGGGCGGTGCAGGGAGGCAGAAAGAAAGAGAGAGAGAGAGAGAGAGAGAGAGAGAGAGAGAGAGAGAGAGAGAGAGAGAGAGAGAGAGAGAGAGA
>JAOXNZ010000177.1:5919213-5950057 GCA_028566095.1 Kryptolebias brasiliensis | reverse complement strand
AGGCAGACTGTTTAATTGTTTGGTTGATTAACTGAGCTGATGTTCATCTTTTTTTAAACTTTGATAATCTGCATTAGCCACATTAGCAAACTAAGCCAGTTAAAATGCTGGAATATCAATTGGTATAACAAAAACTAGACACTACACGGTTTTATCAGTGCACTTCCTGTGATGTGGGGGCTTATTTTTGTTTTAAATGGCAGCAAAGCTTTTCTCAGTACAAAACCGGCAAACCTCAAAGAAATTTGACCACAACATTATGCTAACTTTTTAAAAAAAGTCATATCTACCAAGAAAAATCTTTATTCTCATCTTTTAGAGCCTTAAATATTTATTAGATTGGGTCAGAAAGGTTAGTTTTAGAGAGAAAAATATAGATTTTTGTATGTTTAGAGCTACATTTTATAGCGAATCTTCAACCACCAGTAGCACTACTGGTCCAGATCAGGCCAAAATCACTACATCACAGACAATTACATTTTCTTTTAATCTAATAGGTTACAAATACTAAACGATTATATTAATAGATCAAAAACAAGGCAGCTTCATAAATTCGCCATCAGCTGCCCTAATTTCTAAAAATTGGCATTGGTATTGGCCACTGAAATATGCTAATCAGTCAACCTATTAATGTTCTTACATCATAAGTCACTATTTGTAAGACTTTCAGTCCATCATTCTTACAGACTAATTGTTGCCGTATGCTAAAATGTAAAGCTGCTTCTCTTCACTGAAAGTCTTTCACTATTAAATCCCCTCAGAGAGCTATGATTAAAGGCTTAAAAAAATTAAATAAATTGAGATATTATGCCCTGTTTTCCACACATTGATACCATTTTTTATGTCTAAAACAAAACTATAACACCTCTTGTTCAGCAACTGGAAGCTTATTTAATTATGTGAACTATACTATTGCTGATGAGAATTTGGAAAATAAAGCTAAGAATTGAATTCATGCTGCTTGGTTTCCATGAACTTGGGGGGAGCTAAAGATGTAAAAGGTGGATTTCTTCTGTTCTGAGATAAAGCGTGAAAAGCTTCCAATACAAAAGGTGCAGAGGATTTCACAACAAACCTCAAGCCTAAAATACATGCAACAATAAGAACGTTGCCCTTTTCCAGCCCTCTTTTTATCTAATGTTTCTCTGAATAAATAAGAAATTGGGCATAAAACTGTGTGATCAAAGTTCACACTTAAACAACTGTAATAAAAAGGCCACATGAGCTTACTCACTGAAATTGATCTTTGTTGTTATTCTTTAAAAAAAAAGGTGGTGGTGGTGGTTCTGGTGGTGGTGGTGGTGGTGGGGGTGGGGTGATTAAATCAAGAAGAAATTAAAGAGGAGGTGGCGCTGCTCCGTGGGACTTCAGCTGTACGAGCCGATGTACGAATGAAAAGCAGAAAAGATACACATAAAAACTGCTCTCGCTCATACATTATTCATGCCTTGTAGCTTCTGGGTGTTCCACATGAGCGGCTACAGTTAGAGTTAGCACCAGGTTTTGGCCAAACAAGATGCTACTGAGTACGTAGGAGGGTCAGGTGTGTGTGTGTGTGTGTGTGTGTGTGTGTGTGTGTTCACAGGGATAGCCTTAAGGATTGAAAGGGGAGCACTAACAGAGAAATATAAAATACAGATGGAAGATGGCACTTTTGAATCAGTGCTGCTTTTTTTTATTTTTCCACAGTGCTGCTTTGCTAAAGACACACACACACACACACACACACACACACACACACACACCGGCCCGGCAGCATGGACAGTATTGCACAAATGCATATGCTGACACACAACAGCTCAGACTGCTCCTGAAAAATGTTAATTTGTCTGGTTTTTCTGTCTGTCCCCTTACAGGCTACAGTGCAAACTCTTTATAGATATTCAGACAGGCAAACTGTTCAGTTTAAAAAACAGAAAATACATAAGTATATTCTGACAATGCCAGCACAAACTTTATTTACACTCCTGAGAAGTCAATACTCCCATTAGATCACACTATACACTTGTATTTCTAGACGCTATGCGTTTTAGTGATGAGAAATGATATCATGGTTGTGCTTAGAAGGAGTACAGCGTTCAAGACATGTTTCAAGTCTCACTTTGGTGCATTTTTAAAGTTTTTGTAGTGTCATTATATGCAATAAATGACAAATAAAGAATACCAATCTTTAAAGTTTTCTGTCACAGAATGATACAAATAAAGCAAAAAGGGAAGTTTCAAGATCCTCGATCCTGGCTAAATACAAAGCAAACATTCCAAGACACAAGACAGGAGCAGCTGGCAAACAGAGAGGTGGTTTATTTTCCACAGACAGACTTTCACACGAGTTTGTCTGAAAAACCTCAGGAGACTTTGACCTTTGGCCTCAATATAGACGCATGGGGCGCTGAAAGCTCTTCGCTGTACAGCAGCCACTGGAGCTGATTTAATGTGCAACAAAACTCAAGCGACTTCTTTTAAAGGAGTCAGAGCTGTAGGGGGTGAAAGTCTGCATCGGAAATGCAAACATACCAACGTCTGAGAAGAGAATATCTGTGTTCTAAAAGTAAGATGTGAGTCTTATCACAGAACTGCTCACGTGTGGATCTGGATCTTTATTTATAGATCTTAAAAAACACACACACACAGTTTTAGCAATTTTAAGATGAAAACATGAAATGCATAACCAATCTGAGATCTTTCAAAACTTACAGAAGCTATTTGTCTGGCGTCCACCTGCAGGGAGTCCAACTTAATACAAATGCTCTTAAACTCCTTTTTATCTCCAGCAGCAACTGAAAGGCAGACAATGTTTTGACCTGTGCCTTTGTGTGTGTGTGTGAGTGTGTGTGTGTGTGTGTGTGTGTGTGTACCAAAATATCTCATGAACCACAGGTTCATGAGGTAATTTCAATGAAACTTGCAGAAAGTAATCACTGGATCTACAACAACTGCTGATTTACTTTTAGAGTCAATTTAATTCAAGATGGTGAACAAAAATGACTCAGTTTTAAAAAAAACTGAGCTAAAATGTGATGTGGTAGTAGTTGAGAGTCATTCTCAACAGATACTCTGAGAGTGATATTGAATGAAACTGAGCATAAAGGCACATAAGATGATCTTGGTGTAAAACAGGCGGTGGGTAATATGCATTCATTCAAGGAATGCTCGGCCTCCAATTTTTTATTGTTCCAGTGCAGTATGTTTTCAGTTACGTCACTTCTACATCTAGCAAGGCCACCTGTACGCTCACAACCCATTCTTCCTCTATATGTTCTTAATCTGTTAAATAAACAATGCACGGTAGCGCTATAGCTAACTGGGTCAGGCAATGATCAACTCAGATGAAATAAAACAATTTATAACCTACATTAAAAAAAATCTGTGTGAAATAAGCTCTATTTTGATACCAATATTGTTACCCATGTGTAAAAATTAGGAATGATTAAAATCCTAAAAGATCAACAGGATCTTTTGATGGATGCTGGCATTGCGAGGATTTACAGCTGATTCCGCAAATAATAGACATTGGCAAAGAGCCAAGCAGGAGCTGGCACTTTCGACTGCTTTGCGCAAGAGTTATCCATGAAGGAATAATATCAAAATTTGCATTTAATCAGAGCAATTCCTCAGCTTCAGCTTGGTGTGCGAACAAAAGTTCCAGGAAGTTCCTTTCTGTTGCTGCCTATTTAAGAACTGTATTAATTTAGACCGATTCCGATGATCATTTATTGACAATAAATTGGTAACAGTAGACCAATTGTAAAAATTCAAATTGTGTTGAATTTGTCTTTAAAAGATCTATCTAATGGCATCAAAATATGTTGTGTTTGATGAGGTTATAAAAAAAATCAGGTGACCTTGCTAGTACATCTGACCAAAATTAGACAACTAAAGTCTTTCTGTAGATAATTTTCATGGTGTTGAAGTCTGTGATTTCTGATTTCCCTTGACAATAAACTTTAAAGAGCTGCAGGTATTTAAGTCAAAGTTTCTCAGCTTACAGCTACTGCTGTTAAAATCAAGCACTCTTGTTTTCCATCTCAGATTTAAGCTCTTATTTATCCAACGCGTACACTCCTGCCACCAACACTCCCATCATACAGCAGGACTCACATGTTGCACAAGGATCTAAACCTGCTGCTGGCGCCGCTCACCTGTCTCACTTCAGACAGCCAGAGAACGCCGTGCGAGCTGCCGACTGAGCTGCAAACAAGAGGCATACGCTTTGAAAACAAAGGCGCTGTCATGCCACAACTTTCTGGGGAAATAAACTCTTCAGTTCGCCCGCGCAAAGAGAAAATAAAGCTTGTCGAGCTGCTCTTTTTGTCATGAGCCTCCTTTTCACCCCCCCTCCACCTCATCTTTCTGCTTTCTTATTCTGTCTTTATTTCACAGGCTTCTGTTCTTGATGGCTTCCCTGGGTTTGTTCGCTCGAGTTTCTTCTCCTTTACGTGTTTTTAATTCCCTTCTTTGGCAGGGATGTGGTTGGGTAGACACGGCGAGTCAGGATGCATGAAAGGAAGCCACTGTGCAAAAGAAAAGCATCATAAGACTCAATGATACAACCACAAGAAAGTGACAAGCAGGGAGAAAAGGCTACAGAATCAGATGGCAATGTGCAACATTTGAATTAAAAATAAAATAAGATTCTTTATTGGGTCCAATATTTCTTGCCATGGCAGTCTAAAATAATCAAATGTTTTTCATGAAAGTGTTCACATTGATTACTGTGTGTTTGGGAGCTTTAGTCTGTGGGAGTGACAAATAATGACAGCACAAGAGAATTACAAGGAGGGGAAAAAAAGGCATCAAAACTAAAGAGAAGGAGCGTAGGTGTTGATTTTAAATATCCAACATTACCACCAGCAACTGCACTTTGTATGAAATCGTCTTGAAAAGAACAAACTTATTGAAAGCAGACCCCATCAGGCTCTTGAATAAACCTCCACACAGCAGCAGCACCAAACAAACTGCTAATAAAACTAAGAAAACAGCAATAAAGCCAAGTCATTCTTTCCTCGCTCTCTGCAGTCAATCACACGCCTACATTTTGCACATACTGAGACTCTCCTTGGTGACACCGAATGCCTCTTTCTCCTCATAACCACCACCTCCTCGTTCCTCGTTAGTTTTGGCTTAGCTGCTTATCTCTTAAGTGTTGTGGAATTTGGCAAAGCGGAGCCTGGCTGTTGATGGCAGGAGCTGCATGAGCACTATTGTTGCCAGTTGTCGGCCTGGCTTTAAAAAAAAAGCAGCTCATGGGAAGAGGAGGCTGCAGCAGTGCGGGTTGATGCAGTGGAGTGAAAGATGAGGGGAACCATATGGGGAGGCTGTGATGTCAACGAGGCACAAACGGCTCTGGAAAGAGAACAAACTTTGACACAATAGGGCCCCTTTGAGGGTCAGCGGCAACTTTTACACCCCAAGAGTGGAACTCAAATCGAGCCGTAAAGCATGATGGAGCAGAAGGGGAAAGAGACCTTCCATCAGCCTGCCAGGCAGCCAGATCTGCTCCAACAAAACCCCCTTTCTCCTCGTGAAGCCTTGGCCCCTTAAACGCTGGGCCATGCGCACATTCTTCAGTGACATAATGCTTTTTTAAGCCATTGCCCTCTTCAACTCCCCAATTCTGCTACCTCCTCCTCTTTGCCCTTGTTTAGATCTGCCAATTACTATTTAAATATGAATACCAGCAGAGGGATTTAAGTGTTTGTTTTCATCCTTGTGAAGGAAGGAGATCAGCGTTCAAGTTGACGCCAAACGGTCCTCGGCCTTATTGATGTTGGTAGGTGTTTGCTGAACGGCCTCTCAGGGTTGTAAAAGCTGCCATTCTGCAGGGCAATAAAAACCACTGGCTGCCCCACCCCCACATCGCAGCAGACCCGAGGCGAGAAGCTCACAAGAGGCGATGTCAACACGGCTAGTGGACGCTGGTCTAATTGGCATTTGTCTGTTGATTTGGAAAGAAACGATGAAGGTTGTGTTCTGAGAATGGTAAATTTCTAACAAATGTCTTTTTTTAAATAAGAAAACGCTCCATGGCTCAAAGCTGGCAGGATCGCTCAGGATGAGGCACATCCCCAAGGGCAATGGGACCACCAGCATCATCCACCATCCCATAATGACCTCAAACACACAGCAAAATACACGGTTCAGCAGCAAAAAGATAACAGATGCATGACTACAGCCTAATTTACTCACAGTAAAAGCCAGGTCCACTTCACAGAAGCAAACAGAGCTGAGTGATTTATTTTAGTTGTTTACAGAAGTTTTTGCTTCAAGGCTGAAATTTCTGCAACTGACTTGAGGAATGTAAAGTTAACAGGCATGCAAAAAGAACAAACAAACAGAAGTTTGTCTCACTTCTTAGTATAAACTTGTTGAATATGATTTAGACAAAAACAGACAAAAGTTCAGTGGAATATAAAACACACACACACACAAAGTTATTGTATCAGTTTATAAAGTTAAATCAAACTAAAGTTCAATATGACCCCCTTTTAACTCAGTTTGGGTCCCCTCCGGGTCCTGGGGAAAACATTTAACTTTGACAGGTTTTTTTCCTACAACTAAATGGTCAGTATTTCTGTCATTTTGTGCTGAGAAAAAGTGATTTCATAGGAGAGTTTTAGCTGGAAACAGATGTTATGAGGACATGGATGGCGAAAGATCAGTTTTTTTTAGCTTTTTTGACTTTGCATAAATAAACAGTCTGGAGTTTTGCTATAGGGAATTCTGTGTGTATTTAAAGTGAGAAACAGATGAGGATGGTAAGGTAAACTAAATCCTTGAGGGTCAATTTATTATGCAGACAGCTGAGAAAAGGTACAAATGAATAAATAAATGTCAAGCATTGATTGATATTGCAAGATCTTGTGTGATCTGTGTGTGTTGAGGAAGACTCTTAGCTACTGTCACACCAGGTTTAAGCTCAATATTTATTCATTTTATTTAATTAACCTTTATTTCACCAGGAAAAACCCATTTAGATTAAAAATCTCCTTTGCATGAAAATCCTGGCCAAATATCTGTAAAATTGAGTTGGAGTCATTTTTGACAGTTTGCTAATGTTGATTAGCTGCTGTGGCCATCTTGAAACACAGCGACTCCAAACGTTAATGAGTTGTATTTGTACATCCAGTGATTACTTTGAGTGTTTCAATAAAGTTTGTCCATTGGTTCATGAGATATTTTGACAAATGACAAAGTTTTAAGCAGAAATAATGCACGACGTGTAGCACTCAGAGTAAGCTACTAAAAACATTCAAATTTAGCCTAATATCTATTAAAAAAAGGCTTCATTTAAGTCATTTTGTGTTTTCTACTGTTGACTGCAGTGGCCATCAGTTGTAGATGTACGTCCAGTGATTACTTCCTGAAAGTTTCAGCAGCAAGTATGTGCCAGCTCCAGAACAGCTCATCAGTGGGTTTTTTTTAGGTTGTTGATGTAAAAAACATAACTAGATAAAAGTGAGAAATCCTCAAACACTGAAGGCCAAATCTCAGAATACTCTTTACCATAAAGTGAAAAGCTAAGACCCAAACTCAGAGTTGTTCTCTCCAACTTGCAGGCAGAAGTCATATCCTCCTCTCATCCCTCGTCAGCAGAGAATTTAATGAGAGCCAATCAGTCTTTCCTGATCATCACTGTCTCCCCCAGCCAGTCCCAAACCTGTCTCATTTAATTGAATTCACACAAACCCAGTGAGGTTCTTCCCTTCGCTCTTGTTCTCTTTCTGTACCATGCTGTCAGAACGTTTCCCCAAAAACTGCTCAGCTCCTCACTTTACCTCTCTGCCCGCAAACTTTTACATCCCTAGATCAGCTCCAGTTAAGGATGAGAGCGCTTCGAAAGTGACAGAAAGAAGACGAGTTTACAAGTTTTATTGCCGTCTCTCTCGTTAACTCTGTCTTCCTGACAGTCCTGGGAAAGGAAGACATTTTGATGCCTTATTATTAATCCTCACTCTCAATTACAACAAGCCCAACAACCATTAGAAGCCATTTTTCTCCCCTCCAAAGTGGAAATGAGGAGTTTTTTATTGTAAGAAATGATTCCAGAGGCCTGTCCCACTGCTGTACTCATCATCGATTTTCATTTTGGGGGGTTTTCCTCACAGCTGATTAATCTTTCTATCACCTAATCTAATACCAGCCGCTCTGGGAGGGAGGGGGTGCAGGATTGTGTACTTGGGCTTCACTGTCTGATCCTGTGAGTGACCTGAGTTTGTGTCCAATCACCCCCACCGCACACCCCACACTTCAATTCTTCTCTCTTGCTTCCCACCCCTCCACCACCTCTGAGGCTGGGGAGGTAAGGGGGGGGGCAGCTTGGCTGGGTCGGTAATCCCTCAGTGAATGTGGGTCAGTGAGCGGGGCCTTTGTCTTCGTCACTCAGCAAGGGGACAGACAGCGGGGTCATGGCCCCAGCCATCATGTGTGCACTCACTAACACACACACTCACACGCCTGCACATGAAGACCAAACACACACACACACACACGTATACGTGGATGAGCAGCCGCACACAGGAAAAAACTGCTGAGATGAGAACAAGCAGCAACACAAACCTCTGATGTATCTGAGCAGCATCTGGAGGATCAGACCTGCTGATCGACATTTAAAACGTAACAGTTGTGACAACAAATTAATCCACACACTACGTTTCTTTTTCCAAGAGGCCGCAGATTTTGGGTTCTCAAAAAGAACGCTTTTAGTGGTCCTCAACACATCATTTAGCATTTGAAGATTTGGGCTGTTGAGATTTTAAAATTGTAAAATTTGTCCAAAAAATGCCTGACAGACTGATAGAAAGCTGACAACACAGACGCCCTCCCACCAAACTTCAGGATACCCTTCAAGATGCACGGACTGATTGAACGTCGTATCAATCAGCATATTCAAAAACATGGCCGATAGATCACAACATGTCATATACTGACAGTGTGATTCCTATTTCTAAGGGTTGCATCTCCTTGGCTCTTCATTCAAAAACTAGCCTACGAATTGGGACGCCCCTTCAAGAACTCAATATGTTATCAGTTATCTGTTGTATGTAACATTAGCTAGTCTATGACAAACACTGACATACAATGTTATTTTACAAAACAGAAAAACAAACACTGATGCCAAAGATAAATCAAAATAACATCAAACTAGACAAGCAAGAGAGTTTACACAACTATAAATATNNNNGTGAAATTTGTTTTTAGTCTAACACTATTAACACTTTGTTAGATGTGCGCCCTGGGAAAAAAAGAAATCTCCATTTGTAGGGTCAGACAGCCCTACCACTTCACCCTCCTCTACATCACAAAAAGAACTGGGACACCTGTAACCCCTGGGGGTATGACTAACCCAGAGCCTTTTGCTCCATATTTTAACTCAACATAAATAAGAGTGCTGAAAAGCAAGAAAAGTGTATAAGTACATGAGCAATAAATACAAGTACATCTACGTATCCACCTTAAAGAATGAATGTAAATCAGAATACCTGAGCTTTTATTGACATCCATCGCAAGATAAATGAGGTCAACTTTGGAAATGATTCCAACTAAGAAGTCTGCATATTTAAAGCATTTTTTGTGTGTATGTGATTCAGAACAGGCTTTAGGGACAGTGAAGTGTCCAGCAACAATCACCTGAAAGGCTCATTTGCTGCAGCATGTTCAAGTAAATTGTCTGATCTGATAAAACAGTTTGTGCTTAAAGAGAACTTCTTTTTGTGGTTCTCTAAGAACCTCTTGTTCAGGACTCTTAACCTCTCCAGAGCTGCAGAACATGAAGTGTTCAGTTGCATGCACGCACTTACGATTAGGGTACAGCTTTATGGCGACTTTTCTAGATGTCAAGGGGACTTCAACTGAAGTCTTCCGAATCATGACGGGCATCGAAACGTGACACCAGGGAGCGCTGGTCACATTTCTGCATGTGATAAATTAAGAGTAAGGAAAAGTTGGATAACAACAGATAGGAATTTAATTTACTACCTGTGTCCTGAGTGTGCGTTAAATGTCAACACTATTGCTAGGATTTGCCATTTTGTTCTGTTTAATATCATTTCAGAGTTGATATACTAGATTTAGATTTAGTGTATAAATGAAGCCTTAAACACAAAGTGTAGCGATGATAAAGTTAAAATCTATTAGGTTGAGTTTGTCATCACAGCCTGGAGCTCAAGAAGAAGCTCTAAAGGAGGCAGACAGAGGGTCAAACAGAAGCCATTACAATGACACAGTGACTCGCTGAGACAACTGTAATGAGCAGAGAGAAAGAAAAAGATAGTGAAAGTAGAGAGGATTTGAGATGCTTAGCCAGTCTGATAAGATAAAATAACAGAGGTTTTATGTAGTCACAGGCTTAAATTTACCTCTTACACACATACGCACATCAAAATATCAAAGAGCCTCCAATTACGCTGCAAACTAATTATCCTCCACATCATTAACATTCTCCATCACAAGCTCAGTGCTTTATCTCGGAGAGAGCAGGCAATAATGAAATATTCATGATTTATTAATCTGGCTGCAGAAAAAAAAAACAAACAATGGCAACCCGAGAAGTGTGACACCCTCTTGACTGTTTGCTTCTGCTGCACTACAAATCTCTAACAGAAGTCCACTTTCAGGCGCCGCCACCATGCCGACGTTCACGTGAGAACCGCTGTTCCCACTCATAATAACAGTGTTTCACAGAGATAAGGCAAGAGAGGAGGTGTTGCTGCTTCTCTGCGCTTGGCTACCATCAGCTACTGTCTCTCATTCTGTGTCAACGACCACATCGGCAGGGATGGAAACGTGGCACGGTATAAAATCCAAAATGACATCAATGTCTCTGTGTTGGTTGAAAAGGAAAGAGAAGGGTGTGAGGAAGAAAAAGAAGAAAGAAGACGGAGGAAATAAAAAAAAAAAAAAACAAGAAGGTTAGAAGCCTCTCTTCTTCCTCTTTTCTTCCTGACACTTTTCAGATCATTTTATCAAATAGGGGAAATTTTCTGCTGACTAAACAGCTGTGAAAATTAACTTAGTTGACGTGCCTGTCATTGACACAAAATAGCAGAAGAAAAAAAAAAAAAAAAAAACACTAAAAGGACAATTTTCTGGCCACTTCAACATATGATGAGTATTGTTATCACTCAGTCTCACACCTACTAGCTGCTCTCCTCCTTTTCTATACGCTTTCAAACAGAAACAAAACACATTTTCTTCATCCACCTCTCGACATTCTCATTCCTCTTAATCTTTCCTTCTACTCCTCTTCGTTGCGTTTCTTCTGTCTTCAACTTTTTTTCAAATTCCCTGGATGACCTTGAGCGGCGACTGCCTGTGAAGTAGCTAAAGTACAAAGTCAATACAAGTCAACAAAGCTGGTTAAGTATTAAATGGGGGGATGACGACGCAGGTCTTAGCCAGAGAAATGCTTCACAAAGAGCAAAAAGAAAAGGAAAATGTGCTGTCAGACTTTAATGGAACACTCAACTATAAGAATGAATCACTTTGAGCGATTGAATCGTGATATTATTCGAGAATGCACTTTTGATTTCTGCAGGATTATCTGCCTGCCAAAAGAATACGGACCTCAAAAACAGTTGATGTAATGGTGACCTACATATGTGATGCCACAAATACTGCTCAGCCCAGGATGTGACATAATGCACAACTGAAATTGATTACAAGACAAAAAAATAATATTTTGAGAGGATGATTTTGCATTCACAAAAATAAAAATTTAATTCCCTGTAGGAAGTACTCCAATGAAAGAGGTTTAGTCAGCACAAGGCACAGGATTTCTGCAAACTTACATACATTTTTTTTTTCAATTGTAGAGCCCGTAATAGCCTTCCACTGTCCTCTCCCAGGATTATTGTCAGCAGCTCTGAAAACTCAGTGGATAATGTCGCAGTGAATAGGCCCTTTCATCGGTGCTTGGCTGTGGAAGTGGACCAGAGTGACTCCAATTGGAAGCTATTACAGCAAAGAAAATCAATTGGGTAAATGTATGGAGCGTGGTGAGTTTGGGTCTGTGTGCCGGTGAGAGTTCAGGTACATCTATACAAACTTCCAGTCAGTCCTGTAGCTGCATTCCTTTAGAACTGGAAGCAAACATCAACTGTATGCAATGACACTGCTTATGAATGCGTGTGCTAAACGCTGGCAGGTGGATGTGCATCAACTGTAGGCTTTATTGTATCTGTTCCTCCCTGCGTTCAAAGCGTGAATCGAGTTACACATAAAATGAGCGCTTAGGTATGTACTCTGCAGCGTTGGCAGAGCACCATATTGAACCGCTAACAGCTGCTCTGACACATATGCGCATTCCTGAGTCTGCAGCACAGCGTCCCTGCAAGGCATTGTCAGCCCCCCACCCCCACCCCCACCCCACCGCTGAGCTCCTGGAACTGAAGCACCAGCAAACACCACCCGGCTGCTGGCAGCGTGTTGATCCATTTACCTGAGAGAGCTCTCTGTGTCAGGCTTTCTGCAGAGCGTGGGTCGGCAGTTAAAGGGCTTTAAATCTGATTAAAAAAGGGAAGGCATCGTTTAGATTCATTTTAAAGCAGGTTACAAAATCTCAACAGGAGCAAACGCTTTAAACTTATTGGTCAAACTTAGATTGGGCTTCTGGAGCACAGGTTTAAATGTGCAAAATCTATTCTAAAAACTGAGAATGCTTATAAAATCAAACCACTGAGGACTACAGTGCAGTAATTGGAAACTTTATGCTCAACGCTATCCATGTTGAATAGAAAATGAAAATAGATTTTTTGAATTTTTTTAATGTGGACTGAAATTAAATATGGCACTGATGCTGGAAATGAAATGACTAACAGGAAGTGATATTGATAAAAATAATTTAACTGTAAAACACACTATTGTGGAATGAGTAGGCAGCAAAGACTCCAATTTCACATCAAATGGATCAATGATCTGATCCAGACGAAGCTAACTCCAGGAAAAAAAAAACAAAAAAAAAACAAGGCCTGATGATCCGCTGGGAGGCAGAGCCACGAGTGGAGCAGAGGTGGACTGCCCAGAGACGACTGGAATGTCAGATAATGGATGACATATCTCTCCAGGTGACATGGAGCCCGAGGCATCCAGAGGGCTCGAGAGGCTTAGAGGGAATGTTTAGGAGGAGTGGGAGAAAAGGGTAACGAATGGATAGACAAGTGTGTGCTTGTGAAGTTTTGTTCAAACTCTTTTCCACTTTAGAAGTCAGTCTGTGACGCACCGGTGATTCTTGGGTTCAGTTTAGGTTCAAAGAAAGTTGCTTCTTGTGTCAACCTAACACATATTGGGTTAAAAAGTCCCTCTCTTTCCTTGAAGCTCCATTTTTTTCTGTCCCTCTGACTGGATGAGGTGAAATGTGTGCTTTCACTTTCTGTGAGTTGCCCTTTCTCTTTCACCTTAACGCGAGTTACACATAAACACACCCAGTAAGTACGACAAGTGTTATCACATGCCTCGAGTTTAGCCAGGCCCAGGATCCACACAGGCTGATGAAAGCTGATCAAACCAATGTCACTCAGAGAAAACTGAACCTGACAGCCGGGTTCACGTCGTAAATCCAACAAGAACCCGAAACAACACCGCCCTCTATATTAAAACATACCAGACATTTACAGCTGTTGATCCCAGGAGGTGGAAGCATTAATTACCACCTTGACAAAACCAAGACTTCTAAAATTAGAAGTAATTGACTGTCCCTGGGGGTTAAATACAAATGATGCCACTAACACCTGCAAATTAAAGTGGTATTTAACCCCTTATGACTGATTTATTTGCAGTAAATCATGTTATAATTCAATCAGAGGTGTTACACGCCGCAGTCTACATAAACTACACAGCATGCACCTTTGGGTAGATAATCGTTTGGAAGCGAAAACTCCCAGAGTTGACTTTCACTTAATTTGCACTAAATACAAGGTGCAAATCAAACGTGTCCGTGCATATCCGTGTGAAAGGCTGCGGTGCTCCCAGTGAGAGAAGCTGGGGAGTGGGGGAGCTGTTTGAGGAGGGTGAATTCCTACATGGGAGGAGGAGGGAGGGAGGGAAGGGGATGTCCAGGGGAGCTCACAGGACAGCTGGGGAGAGAGCAAGAGGCATGGGGGTCGAGGGGAACTTAAAAGGGATTATTGGCCATGACCTATTGGAAGATTTAGAATCAGAATTTGTTTTTCCATCCAGGTTTGCTTTGCAACTCTAAGTTTAAACTTTACAACCCCAGTTCCAAAAAAGGTTGGAGATTTGAGTAAAATGTAAAATAAAAACAGAATGCAATGAACTGCAAATCTCATAAACCCACATTTACTTCCACAATGGACCATAAACATATAAAATGTTTTTAAAAAATATATATATTTTTTTATTGTGTTGCAGCCACAATTTTTATGGCAGCAACAGATCTAAAAAAAAGTTGGGATAGTGACAACAAAAGGCTGTTAAAGGAAATGGTACGAATAAGAAATAGCCGAAGAAGCATTTTGCAACAAATTAGGTTAAAAGAAAATACAAGTCTGTAAAAGGAATGGGTATAAAAAAATTATAAAAAAACAAAACATTATAAAGAGCTGAATCTCTCAGGAGTAAAGATGAGCAGAGGTTCACCAGTCTGTGAGAAACTGTATCTAAAAATAGTGGAACAATCTCAGAATAATGTTCCTCACAGAAAAATTGGAAAGACTTTTAATATCCCATCAACTACAGTTCATAAGATCTCAAGAATCTTGATAAATCTGTGAGCTCAAAGGTCAAGGCTGAAAGTCAACACTGGAGGCCAGTGATCTTCGGTCCCTCAGAGGACACTGCATTGAAAACACATCTGATTCTGTTCTGAACATCACTGCATGGGCTCAGATAAACTTCCATAAATCACTGACTGTAAACACAGTTCACCGTGCCATCCACAAATGCTGCTTAAAGCTCCATCAGGCAAAGAAGAAGGCACAAAGCCTGCCTCTCTGATGGTATGGGGGTGCATTAGTGCCTCTGGCATGGAAAGCTTATACATCTGGAAAGGCTCTGTCAATGCAGAAACGTTATACAGGTTTTAGAACAACATCTGCTCCCATCCAGCAAAGACAAACCAGGATTGCTGAACAGCTAGAATCCTCCATCAGAGAATAGGACATTCCCTCTAAAACCTCCAGCAGCTGCTGTCCTCAGGTCCTAGATGTTTACAGACTCTTAAAATTAGAAGCGATGCTTCACAGTGCTAAACATGGCCCTGTCTCAACTTTTGAGCCATAAAATACAAAATTAACTTAAGTTAATTTGATGTGTTTCTAATGATACACACGTATTTGAGATTTGTAAACCATTGCATCCTATTTTACTTACATTTTACACAATGTCCCAACTTTTTCTGAATAGGGGCTGTAATTTGAAGACAAACTGAGGAATCAACTTGTGCTGGAGTTAAAGCTGTGAACCCTGAGCGCCTGAAGGACTCTTTTGGATGCGAATGAGATGTTTCTGCGCACAGACTCTGTGCGTAAAACGTTCAAAAAGCACATTTAACTTCTACTTACTTGTCATACTCTGCGTTGTCCTTGTCACACCGTGCGTCCTTGTGCTTCTGCCAGTCCTTGCCGTGCTTGCAGGTGGTGAGAAGCACCACATCCTCCCCGTTGTGGACGTGATATAAGGCATTCCGTGCGTCCGAGCCGATGCCTGTCAGGTAGCGTTTCCCCTTGAACACCAGCATGTACTTTCTGAAAGGCGGGATGGAGTTGTATTTGAGGTACCCCCTCTCCCCACCGGTCCTCGGGTGCTCCTTGGAGAACAGGGGGATGGACACGTCGAAGCGGGGCCTGAAGTTCTCGGTGCTGATGCTGGCCTTGGCCAACAGGGCCTGGCCGATATCAAAGCCCAGGTCTTCCGTGTAGTCGGGCCACGTCCCCGAGTACAAGTTAAATATGAGGTGGTTCCTGCCGTCGTTCCACAGAGGCAGGCTCTGGACCTTAGTCTTTAGGTTGTGGACGTACTGAGGGGACAGCTGGTCCCGGTCCAGAGTGTCCAAACTCAGGACAAACAGGCACGCCTGTCCGGGGTCGGAGGTGTAAAACCTGGAGCCCTCAATGATGGCTAAAATGTTCTGATAACTCTCTGAGATCTTGTCCCCCTTCTGCTGGGGGTAAACATAAACTTTGAATCCGTTTTTTTGACACAGAGAGAAGTCAAAACACGAGTCCATGCGGCACCGTTTACCTTTGTAAACACTCCTGCTGACGTCCCTCTTCTGCCGAGGAGATATGTGCAGGTTGTACTCCTCGGTGTCGGTCTGATCCCAGGGCAGGAACGCCTGTAACGGGTCAGAGTAGTGGGGCCAGGGCTGATCGGACCGGTACCCATTCCGGCTGCGCTCGTGCCGGCTCCTCCTGGCCGCTGGAAGTTGAACCCCTCCGAGGTAGAAGAGCAGCACCAGACACGCACCGGCGGAGAGCAGGATCAGGTAGCGTTTTTTGGCCTGCATGTGTCCTGGAAACAGAGGCGAGTTGTTCAGGAATAAGACGAGAGGAGGTCAAGTGGCCCCAAGTTCGGCTCTCACCAGCCCCGGCCACACCGCTCCATCCTCCGGCAGCTTCCAAGGATCCCCAGCCCTCCTTCTGCGTATTCTGTTCCGAAATCCAGCAATTGATCCAGCGCATGTGGGCGATTTTTAGACGCGTTGTCCCTTTCTCCCTCTTCTGTAGAGTTTCAGCATATCGAACTACAGCCAGCGGGGCTTCGGCGCTCCGACACGGACCAGCTCTGCCCGGACCCCTCGGACACAATCACACCTTCCACCCTGCCTTTCAGCTCATCCAGCCGGCTCGAACCGGGGCTACTCGGACAGAAAACTCTCTCACAGCCGCCCGGGGAGTCACTTTTTCTCAGGCGAACAGCGGCTGGGGTCCCCGAGGCTCTCCCAGGCGTAAAGGTACAGCCCGGTTTGGACGTCTAACACCGGGCAGGCGGAGTGAACCCCACCGCGCTCCTACCTCGAAGCTTTGGGTTGAATTTAGTCCCTTTTGTCCTCTTTTATCTCTCCATGGTTCCCTGTGAGGAGGAGCAGAAACACCGGGGAGACTCGTCGGGGAGCAGGAGCAGCTCAGCGGTCCGACTGTAACCTGACAAATCCCTGCATTTCTCTCCTTATTTATCACCTCCGCACATACCGTCAAACGCGCGGATTCAAAATGAAAAACCTCATCCGCGGAGGGACACGAAGCGGCCGAAGTTGTCCGGTCGGCGCGAGGAGAACCTCGAACTGGGTTAATAGCTGAGAAAATGTTCAAAAAGACACAATTCCTTGATCCTGGCGTCCAATTACCGAGTGCTCAGTTGTTCCGATTGTTAGTCGGTAACATTCCAATCCCGACACGACGGCAGTTGACGTTACGTCCCATCGAGGCGCAGCGGCGCCGCTGATTGGTCAGTCAGCGGGACCGGAAAAGGCGGGACTTGGAGGAATACACCCATTCATAACCGGAGTCCACCACAGGAGCAAATTACTAACAATATATCGTAACTTTATAAATGCTAATTGGAGGTGTGGCAGAGAGTAAAGCACTTCCTGTTAAAGAGTTTGACGTAAGGCTTTAAAATGCTTTATTTGGTCCTGATCTATTTCTATCTTGTTCTATCAGAATTTGACCCAAATGTGTCCTACTTTGATCTTGTAAGCATGAATATTTCATCAAAAAAAAATGAAGCAAAAGCCTCGAAGTTTTTAAATTGTTTGTGCACTGATTTATTTTGCCTTTGCTTTTTTTTTTTAAATGATCCAACTAAGAGTGGCCACAGGTGTCTCAGACACACTGCGGCTTTTCAGCTCTCATAAACAGGTTTTCATTTCCTTTATTAACTACAGAGGAAGACAGAAAACGAGAAGAGAAACATCTGTGGTTGTATATCTGATAAATATCGACATGTTCTTTTTTTAAAACCTCAACTAATTTGTTTTTATTCTGCAGCCTTAGTTGAACATATATTTAGTTGTAATCTTGTAGATTGAAAATCTAAATAAAGGCCTAGTATTCATTGAAGGAATGCATATCACCCACCGCCTTTCATGCTAGACTTTTAGACTAAGATCATCAGATGTTAAGAAATAACAGAGTTGTAGCCACGTTGGTCAAACCTTGAAAATAACAGTATGCACAATCAATATAGATCTTACATGATCTGACAAATGAACACACAGACACAAGGAAAAAACAATCATTCGCCTTCAGTGGCGGGCATCAGTGACGGATGAGTCAAGACTTCTGTACAGTACTGTATCATCCTAGTTTAAATTCTGAATCGTTGTCTGCTGTCAGGAAGATTTACATGAAAAACCCAAATCTAACCTACATGGTGTAAAATAAATAAGTCTAAAAATCATGAAGTAAAATAAGCTCTATGCAGTTTGTGACTAGTTGTGATGCGATTTCACCCAGACCTCAGCATCTGCTCAAACGGATTATCTCACCGTTAACGAGAACAGATTATTACAGAAGTCGACCTCCAGCTGAAGTTTCACCCACGGAGTCACACAGCAGAGGCGACCCTCTTGACAGGGAAACTAACAGCAGAGGAGTGGTTCTCGCTGAGTGTCACCATGCCGCATAAGCCTGCCTGTTCCTCCTCGCTGCCATTTGGTGTCACAACACTCGGGCTGGGTGAAGAGGCCATCCTCATTTTTTATCAGCCAATTAGCTCAGAAGAGGGGGACTAATTAGCAGGACTGGCTGGGAGGCAGGCCAGGATCCTGCGATTGGCTCATCGACGGAGTGTGCTGGTGATGGAGAGGCCTGGCTGATGTTCCAGAGAGATACTCTTTATCTTGTTAAGCAGGTTATACGTATATATTTATCACCCGCCGCCAAAGGCGAAGTGATAATGTTTTTGCTTGTGTCAGTATGTGTGTCTGTGCTGCACGTGTTCATTTAAAATATCTCATGGACCTGTGGATGGATTTAAATTAAACTTTCAGAAATTGACTATTAGATATACACCTACAACTGATGAGCTTTTGGAGTTAATCCAATTCAAGATGGCGGCCACAACTAAGCGACCGTAGCAAGCACAGAAATAGCCATGACTCAGCTAATTTTACAGATATTTAGCTCGTATTTGCTGAGATTCATCCCCAACACACTCGAAGGACTGACTGATCGAGCAAAATAGATTTTTAAAACTTTACCACTAACTACTAGTGTCAGCTCTGTTCGTCTGTTGATTTTAATGGATGGATTTTAATGAAGCTTTTAGAAATTAGTCACTGGATGCACATCTACAACTGATTAACAAGCGGACTCAACCCAATTCAAGATGGCTGCTACAGCTAATTTATGTTTGCCAACACAAAACGGTCATGAGTCACTCAAAATTACAGATGAGGTCAAGTTTGTGTGGCAGTAGATGAGAGTCGATCTCAACCCTTCAATCATTTACACATCTTGCAAGATGTGGCGGACATGTTGAATTAAAACCGCCATGAAGGTGGCAGGCGATATGCATTCCTTCAAGGAAAGCTAGGCCTTTATTTATAAGAAAGTTTTGTTGACTGCCTGAAGGCAAATGTGTTTCCTGAATTATCCATCTGTTTACGCTGCCACAGTTCCTTCTCACAGGAATCTGAAGCTTTCAAAAACCTCTCAGCTGACAAACACCGCCTCTCCTGCCTTTGTTTATGCCCACAGGAGTTTTCTCTTAATTGCCTCCAACTCTAATGGAAATCATGTCTGGCTGTTAAATGACACTTGAAACCAGGATCCTGTTAAGCAGGGAAAATTGTGTCATTTGAGTAGTTTTTTCCCCTTAGAAACAGTCTTTTAAATGCATTGCATGTTCATCATTAACGTTCCTTTTAATTGCAGATTCAGTGGTCTGAGAGGAGGCTGCTGCGATAACCGCTGCACCATCAAAGGCACCACGAACCCTTAGTTTATCCCCCATATCTGAACGGTTCTGGAACATTTTGTGGCTGTGTGGTCTGGGAATACATCCAGTGAGCTTTGCTGCGCTACAGTCCTTCATCCTTCTTTGTGTAAACTTCTAATACCCACCAAAAAGAAAAAAAATCCCCTCTTAAGTCAGACTTTGGTCCCCCTCTTTTACAGAATTGTGTTAGTATTGAAACATGAACAGATAAAGCAGCTGTGAAACGTTAAAACGTGCAACAAGTAACATATGTCAAACACCCCTCTTTTAATCTGCCAGAATAAAAAAGTAAATAATCTGAAAAAGAGAGGAGCATCTTTCTGCTTTAGATTCTTCATTTAGCTTAAATAAAACCCTCATGTCAGTATTGGCACGAGAAGGGAAGTTTATCCTCAGTGGAGGAAGTGAAAAATCTCTGCTTTAATTTAATAGGAAGCTTTTACAGACCGTACAGCTTTCTGATGTCATTTTACTTTTTCTTTAAATCATTTCATTGTTTTTGTAGGTGGAAGATAAATTTCAGTCTTTAAAATCTCAAATATTAGATCCATGGGAGATTATTGATCAATTTACAGCCACTTGTATACAGGACGAGTCAGATTAGCAATAATTAAACAATTCACTGATTAAGTTAAAGTGTTGTTTACCTGGGATTTTGCCTTTTGGGACAGACATCTGGTTCCTTTGGCCCAAATCTGCCAGATTTATATCAGAATCTGCACCCAAAACAGAACAAAACCCACCGTGAAAAGCCTTAACTTCACACATTAAAACTATTCAATTAAAGAAATAAAAATAAAATCAAGAAAACATTTCAGTAAATCTAAATGAGACACAACAGGTGATTAGAGTAAGATGATTACCATTAACCCCTATAATTAGAAAACTTCCTAAGCCAATTAGTTAATAAATAATTGAAATATTTGTAAATTTAGGACTTAAACACGCAAAAGGCCATTATCTAACTGGCTGAATATAAATTGCTGAAAACTGGTTTAGTACTTTGGAGATTTTGAGATATTTACATTAAACTCTGTTGTTGGAGTTGCTCTCTGTAATGACATACACTTCATGACATTTTTAGTTCCCCTTATTTGTTAAAATGCACTTAATTATAAAACAAATCAAAAGTGCAAACATTATTTCTGTGAAAATGAAATTTTAAGTTGTTTGTATTTGAAACAATGTAGTTTTACCATGTGAAGTTCTACTGAGGAGTAGCAGAGGTTTTTTTTGGTAAATGTAAAATATTTAGTTTTTAAATTCAGTAAATGGGATGAATTGGGATTGGGCAGCTCTATAAACACTGATCTGAACACTCATTTGTCAAAAGAATTAACAGATAGCATCACAACCACTCTTATCTAATAACACACTGGTTTCATTTGTTCAGAACCCCGACTGAATAAATAAACTGAGCAGTTGGTTAAACAAACACCTGGATTAGACTGAAACTCCTCTGGCACTGGTGAACCTTTCCCCACAGAAACGGCTGGCTGCCACGATGAAAACTTGCAAATTCAGGCCGCGGTAAACAAATCCGCACGGCTGGAAGGTAATCTGTGGGTTCAGAGAGTTTGAGGCTGCAGGAAGACAAAACAGCCTTTGAGAGTTTTCTGGTTGCTGCTGATCAGTTGCTGATAAACTTCTCTCTGGATGATGTAACAAGCCGGGCTCCTGCAACGACAAAAGGCCATGTGTGTGCGATTTTATGAAGCTGGTACACAGGTAGGACTCAAAGCAGGTAATACTCCATCTCTGAGGAGTGGGAGTACACGCAGCAATTCTAAATTAACTTGTAAGGTTCCCCCGAAAAACCTGAGAATGAAGTCTCACAGGGAATGTGCTCCTCCAGTTCAGATACAGAGATTTTACAACCTCAATTCTGAAAAAAGTTAAGATTTTATGTATAATGTAGATACAAACAACGCAGTGAATTGCAAATCTCATGAACCCATATCTTATTCACAGTGGAACATGGTAAACATATCAAGTGTTTACATTAAGGAAATGTACAATATTTTATAAAAAATAGTAATTTTATGGCAGCAACACATCCCAGGGTCATTTTTACCCATTTATCTGTAAACCTCTTAGAACTGAGGAGAGCAGCTGCTGGGTCTTTGGAGGAAATGTTGTCCCATTCTTGTCTGATGTACGATTCTAGCGTTTTAGATTGTTTGCTGGATGGACGCATATTTTGTTCTAAAACCTGTACAGACTGTTCTGCTTCAATGGTGCCTTTCCAGATGTGTAAGCTGCCCATGCCAAAGGCACCAATGAACCCCCATACCATCAGAGAGGCAGGCATTTGAACAATTTCTGTTAAACCTCTGCCCATCTTCACTTCTGAGCGATTCAGCCTTTCTAAAATGCTCATTTTAAACCCAGTCTTCTTTGTGACCTGTTGACAGTAAACGCTCTTCCAGCTGTTCGTTTTTTGTGCGACTTCCTTTCACAACCTTTTGTTGTCCCAGTCCCAGCTTTTTTGAGATGTGTTGTTTTAAAAAAAAAACTGGTAAATTTTTCTCAGTTAAAACTTTTGATATGTTCATTCCATTGTGAATAAAATATGGGTTCAGGGTTCATGAGATTTGCAAATTGCTGCATTTCTTTCTTTACATTTTACACAACATCCCAACTTTTTCATTATTAGGGTTACATTTAGAAGATGCACAAGTTAACACACAGCTTTTCAAGTGCTCAGGCTCATGGCACCATTTTCAAACTTTGAGAGTTTAAAAGTTATTAGAAATATAAATATATTATAAAAACTGTGGTCAATCTTGCTGCTGAGGGAATAATTTAAGTCCATATTGTTTTATATTCTCCTACCTGACAATAGAGACTTACACAGTGACAAACAGACCAGAAGTTTAGCTGAGAGCATTGTGACTGATGAAGCTGTGGCAAGTGTGTGGGAGTCGATCTGTACTTGGGTCTTCTGTTCTCAGACTGCCAGCCTCACAGACTGCTCCAGGCTACTGAATGCTAAATGCTGTAGCCTTGGCTATCCTTTCAAAGTGCTGCTCACTCTGTGTGTGGGATGCCTAGTGATCTCCACATTCTTTATTTATTTTAGGTGACCTTTCGACTCTCGAGCCAAAATGGCTTTAGGCAAACTGAGCTGGGTTTAAATGTTTGGGGGTGTGGGAGGGAAGACGTTGTTTGTTGCTGGGGCACTGAGTGAACTGCTCTGAAACTCTACAGTTTTAACCCCAGAACTCTTTGGGGAAGTGTCGGCCGGCCGGCAGGCAGGCAGGAAGGCAGCAGCAAGTGAAGCGTTTCAGGGAAGACGTGGTGATGGGTTTTTGTCCTCATTAAAAGAGAAATCCTTGCCACCGCTTCCTCATTTGTATTCCACTGCAATTCATTTGAGGTGGATTTTGATTTGGGGGGGATTTGAACAGTGTAAGGCCACTGAAGCCAGAAGGAAGAGAATGCATCTTGTAGTTTCATCTTACGCAAAGCCCTGAAAGAACAACTTGACATATACTTTTGCCCTCACTTACTTTCCAACTTTGCAATTAAGGAGAAAACCTCTGTCTTGGCTGAATAGAATGAATGTAGGGTTTAACATACATCCCATAAAACACCTATTTTTAAGCACACTCAGGGATGAATGTGCCAATCACTTGAAACACCGGCCCCACTTCAGGGAGACGAAACGTAATGAGCACCGGTGTCATTAAATCTACCATGCTGATATTAAATCAGTATCATTCAAAGCGGTTCATACTGATACTGCTGTAGAAAGTGCTGATGCTGCTTAGGGACCTGCAAGCTACAGTACGGAAAGGATTTTGCATCCATTCAGAGATTCTCTAATTCCCTCAGGCACTACATTGCAAAGTAATCCACTTAATTTACAATTACCCATGCAAGCCACACTCATATGGAATAATAAATGGGCTCAAGTAATCCCACAGATAGAGCTGCTGAGCGAAACAAGTCAGCCCATCTACACTCTGAAGGGTATTTTCTCTTTGCTTTCGGTCTTTATAGATATTTTTGTTTGTAATACATCCAGGGAGTGCACCTAAATTAGGATGCACATATTTATACGGGCTGCATGTGCATCTTCCCCTCTGCATACGGCATGAACTTCCTCCCTGCTTTTGAGGATAGATGGAGGGTTAAAACCTGGCTGTGCAGGGTGAATGTTAATGTTTCAACTCTTCTGCTGAAGATCAGAGCAGTGCCTGCTCCTCTCGGTTCTTTGAACTCTAACCCAATTTTCACTGCACCAACTCATGTCCGAGTTGCTGACAGCTGCTGGGAGGTCGTCGTTGACAATAAATTGTGTGATGGCTCACAGCTGGACACCTGTGGTTCTGATTTTGTTTCAGCAACCATAAAATAGGCTGAGTGTGGCAAAAGTGAAATGTCAAATAACATGCTAACACTGCAGTTCATTTACTCTGGAATTTGGAGCCGAGAGTGACATCACACCCAACTGAATCATGTTCCAGCTGCAAGTCAGAAAACCTGTGGGATTAGCTAACTGTGGCGCTCAGTGACCAGGCTAACCACCATCATTAATACAAGCTGATTACAATGTTTCTCTGTGCACTTTCTCCATTCGAACACTGTAACAACAGTGGTTGTACAGTACTATATGGAGCGACTGATTTGTCAAGAAAAATACTGACAGAAGTGCAAATAAACAGTTTCTTGCTGCAGCTATCATCACTTCTTATATGTGAGGCAGCCATATTGGATTTTAGGTTGGGGCTGCTGAGAAACCTTGAGTCAGAATTCCAACAATTTTTCCCAACATGGAACTAAAAAATTCCAACTTCAGAGTACAAACAGAACAAACCACAAAGTAACACGTAGCATGTTTAACATGTTTACAGTCTCAGTAAAAGGTGTTAGCGTGGTAAGGTTTATTTAGCTATAAAATTAGCTGTGTTGAATGAGAATTTTGTTTTGTTTTTAAATATATTCAGTGTTAGCAAAACAACTGAAAAAACTAACATGATTTCATAAAAATGCTTCTAATTATTTATGTTATTTTGCATCCACATCAGTTTTTATCTTCAAGCAAATTAATCTTTAAATCTTTCTTTCTTTTCCGTTTCTTTTTTTCCTGTCTCCAGTGCTCCTCCAGTTCTCCCACTTTGGTTTTCCAACACATTAGACTGATTCTTATTTTAGGACAGGCGAATTAATCACCTTCTTTCACTTTTTAATCACTGCCTCTTGCTCTTTTCCTTGTTTCTGCTTTCTTTTTGACTTAACCTCTCTGACCCCCTTGACTCAGTCAGTTGTGCCCCCTGTTCCTCCCGTCCTTTGTCTGTTTCGATTCATACGTTGTAATTGCCCATGTCCCCGTCTTCCCCCATCAATTAACAAAATCTTTATTCACATAAAGATTTGTTAAAATTTGGAGGAGCGACAAAGTTATAAAGGCAGCATAAAGGGGGAAAAAGAAGCAGAGAAAAACGATAGCAGTTATTACCCTGTAGCTGAATAGCTCAATCACCCTTTACTAACAGGGAATAAATCACATAAATCAACCTCAACAAACACAGATGAGAAACATGATTTTTTTTTCTCTCCCTTTGCTCTGTGTATCATTTGCTGTTCAAAGCCTTTGAGGGAAAGCTGGGAAGGAAAGACAGCAGATCAAAGCCCTTTTCCCTCAGCCTCTCTCAGCAGTCCTTGTGCAGGAAGCGACAGATGTTGGTGATGAGTTGACGGCGGAGAAAACAATGCAGGGAGAAGGCTCAGAATGACTTGTGAGGACATGCTACGGCTGCGGCTCCGACTTGACAGAGTTGGGTTAATTATGGATGGTCTCCTCTGCCGACGAGGGCAACAGGGACGGCTGAGGCCCAGCTGCCTTCTGGCTACATGTGCATTAGGTCTTCTAATGTTTTATTACTGCTCCAGGATGAGTTGGACGGCTGGAGCTCCACTTAGGATTTTAAATGAGCTTTCTGACATAGTAAGTTAACAGCAGCTTCAGTTGATGTTTTATGGCTGACCCATTTTACTCGCAGGTTATTAGCGAGACGAATCCTCCAAGGAGCAACTTAACCAGCCCGAATGAAAAGGGAAATCAGAGTTTAAAGAAGAACCATTGGAAGATTCTTCTTCCTTTTGTAAGATTAAAAACTCCCTTCAGGATTTTTAGGAAGGAATTTGATCATTTGGATACATTTTTTATTAGGGATTTAAGTGAAGGAAGGAGGCTCATCCTAAACGACAAAAAAGAAAACGAAAATAAAACAACACTAAATAGGTGTAAAATTCAGAGGGCAATGATGAAAAAATAAGTAAATAAAAGGTTCGTTTTTATTTATGAATCATTGTTTTGCTCTATCAAACATTTGTGAATAGTTTGCAGTTTTACATTTGAGAAATTTGGAATCCTACCCATCATCACCCACCACTGAAAGGCAAAAAAAACCTCAACAATCCTACAAATATTACCCTAAAAGTTTGTGTGGTAGTAGCTGACAGTCATTCATAAGACATACTATGAGAGCTAATTTCTTGTGCATAAAGTCATTTACAAGGTTTGACCAAAACGGGAATAACTTCATTATAAAGTAAATAATCGAAGTTTAAAACTCTGGGATTAAAGGCAGCTACGTTTGTGTAACAAGTGGAAAGTTTAATCTGGACATTAAATTTACCATTTATCTGATCTCAACAACTGAAGGGGGAAGTTTGTAAATTACAGGGAACCCTGATATTATTTACACTGAATAAGGAGGAAACTGAATTTTGAGTTTAGAGAATATTTTCTGAGGAATGACTGTAAGGTAATTACACTGAATGAGGATTTATCAAGATAAAACACAGAAGCAAGTAATACTTTAATAATCTACGATGACGAGGTGATTATTAGTTTATCTAAACCACAATAATAATTTGAACAGAATGTTTGGATTTTAAGATTGATGTTTTAGGTTTCCTATTAGCACGAGCATTTGGAATACTTTAAACTATTTTGGTAAATGGTTCACGTTGGAATTTGGTCAGAAGATGTTATTAATTCTTCCAGTTTGTCAGGTTAGTTTTGATGAAACATTAGATTAGAAATAGATGTTATTTATCAATTTGCATTAGTTAAAATGAAATAGCCAGAACACCAAATCGATTCTTTTTTCAGGTGCCTCACCGGATCACAAGCTGCGGGGGGCCAGTAGTCAGAGGTTTCTCAAGCCTCAACAGGACCAAAACAAGCAGGCGAGTTAAGTCCCAGAGCCAGTTGAGGGTCAGAGGTCAATGTTCTGTCCAGGGTCACCTGAGGAGCGGTGATGTTTGCAGAAGTTTGGCCAGGAGGCAGCTGATGCAGCAGGAGACAGGCGACACGCAAACTGGTACAAAAAGTTTTTCTCAACTTAAGTTCCTCTTTTTACGGTTTTATTTTCCTTTTGCCTGCTGGACTTACAAAGACACAGAGCGAAAATGTTTTTCCTCAGGTTACAAAAACAAAATGAAAACAACGAGGGGAAGAAGCTCTTCACACGACGAACACAAAAACAAAGTGACTTGCCGTCACCCACTAAGGCTTTCTCTTCAGTTTGTTATCAGACTTTATTTGATAGCAACGAGAACATTTAGACCTTGGGGTTGAGCAGAAAGGCTTTATCTCACTCTGTCCAAAGATTCACTTCTCCTGTAAGACAAGAGATGTTATTTTTTAAAACACTTGAAAAATTTTCACACTTAATATTTGCACACAAATAAAGACCAATAATCATTTCTCATGTTTATAAAGGTCAGTAATCAAATAAACATCTCATTTCAGCAACAAATCGTGTTTTTCTTCACAGGACTTAGGAAAGCATGGAAACAATCTGAATAACTGATTAGATGTCCACAAGTGTATACACGTGTCCCAAAACAATCAAGATTCACTCAGGTCAGAGTGAGCTTTTCAGAGGACAGTTGGTGAAAGATGACAGGAGGTCAGAAGTCATGAGAAAGGGCTGCGTCTTCATGCTGCACCTTTACCTGCCACCGCTTTTACCAACCTTGTAAACATGTGTTTTATAATTTCTTTATTGGGCTTTACCCACAATTTGAGTCGTATCCTTAAACAAGGCCAGGCTCATTTAAACGTCCCTCTGAAGGATCTGTTGTTTGATTATCATAGAGGTCATGCAGTTTCTCTCATCTATAATTATGTTGTTTGACCAAACAGACATCCTGAAATGGTTCTGTCTGAGACAAAGAGACCTGATTTTGTATAAAAAGTGGTATGGATTGGAATAAAGTGGTGTCAGCAGAAAGAATAACAATAATAAAAAAAAAACAGATTTAGTTCATGCTTTGACCTGATAAAGCAAAAGTTGCTCAAGCCAGACAAGATTTGTCTTCAGTCTGGGACATAATTGTGGTGTTTGGGGAAATGTGGAGTTGCATTTTTTGCTTCGTCATGGGGAATGTGGTGATTCATCCAAAAAAAAACTTAACATCTGGCCTCATTAATCATTTCTTTTCAAGTCTAGGTTTCCAGGGAATACTTCTCTCCTTTCATCACATTATCGCTCCTTTTTCTCTCCATTACTCCCCTCATCAGCACTCCTTGTCATCTGTTGACATTCTGGCATGCCTCATCACCCGCGTCACTCCTCCTTCCTCATTCGCGCCCTAATTTGTTTAGATCTCAGAGACAAACAGAGGGACAAAAGTGAAAGTTGCTAAGGTGTCAAGAGAGGAAAGAAGAAACTCAGAAAGTGTGGAAGGGGACGGGGGAAATAGTAATTTGGGAAGTTTTAAAGCAAGTTTGATGAAATCAGCCTGCTGTTTAACAGTCAGAGAGTTCCTCGTTACTCACCAAGCGCCCAATGAATGCGGTGACATGCACATCATTGCCACATGCTATGCTGCCCGAGGCTAACTAGCAGTGATGAGAACAACATTTTCCATTCACTGTGATGGCAGCACACCCACATGCCACCCGTTAAACTGTTACAGGCTTCAAAAACGGCTGTTTTCTGGTAAAGTTCCCACGGCTGCAGAGATATTACTGACTCCTCATCACAGCATGGGGCTGAAAGGCTAAGGGTCACGTATTTTTATACTGGAGGAGTAAAATATCAGAAAAGGCGGGCAATCGTGTATTTATCTGTGTCTGTGCATGTGTTTGTCTGTCTGTTAGCAAAATATCTCATGAACCACAGGACGGATTTTAATGAAACTTCAGGAAAACAATCACTGGGTGTACATCTACAACTGATTGAATTTTGGAGTTAACCCAATTTAAGATGGCTGCCACAGCCAACTGATCTTACAAAACACAAAAATGGCTATAACTCAGTCAGTTTGACACATATGGAGCTAAAGTTTGATGTGACTGTAGATGAGATTCATTTACAACACAGTGGGACATCTTACAATATCCCACGAGATTCTGCTTGATGTTCTTTTCAAGGTTTGACCAAAGCAGCTACAACTCCATCTTTTCTCAACATAAGAGGATGCTAGTCTAAAACTCTGACATGAAAGGCAGCGTTCTTTTAAATAAATGCTAGGCCTTTAATTTTAAAACACTGATTCGTATGGGACTTTTTATTTAACAAAACCATCAGCTGTGTTTTTTCTTAATCATCACATGTCAAAGTCAGAAAATGGACAAATGTGTGTGAAATAAATAAATAAAAACAGAAATGGTGCTCTCTGAGCGTAGCCTCCTCCAGATGTGTGCCAGGTGGTGAGATGGTGGAGCTGCAGCAGATTAAGCCTCCATCTGCAGGGAGCCATTGATGTAATGATTAGTTTGTGTTTGTAGAACAGCCTGAAAATATACAAGGGGCTCTCAGAAACACAAGCATTGGGTAAAATAACGCAGAAGCAAACACGTAAGAAGCTGTAAAAATATAGATTCAGATGAATTTCCCTCTGAATTCTCTGTTCAAATAAACAAAACTCTGTGTCGATGTTCACATTTCACCCATTTCTGGTGGAAAACCATCATCTCAGCAGTATGAACAGCCATGTATCCCACCCTCAATCTTTTTTTGTAATTCACTCAAAAAGAGGTTTTCTAAAAGATCTCTGTCTTAAAATTGTCATCTGTCTATTAAAAAGATTCACAGATACTTCACAGAACCCTGATATGTATTTGTTGTTTTAATTAAAGTACTATGACTATCATGGAAAGCAGTTTGTCATGAGCAGTGATGAATAACATGATGAGTCTGACAGGTTGTAACAAGCAACCAGTGAAAGACGCAAAGCAACAGCAGAAGGAAAACTATCAGCTAAAGATATTGAAATGTAGATGCTAAATAACATTTTTTATTTTTTGTCTAATTAAAAAATATTAAGGTGACAGTAGAGAAAAAATTTGAATGCAATGTAAAATAAAACTTCAACCTTGAGCCTAAAACTAAAATCATGCAAATGAAAGCAAATATTACAAATTGCTTCAAAAACAGAAGTCATCAGAAATCTTAACATCCAGGTGGGTTTAACAGCTGCGGGAACAAACAGCCTTTTAGATCACTCTGAGCTCCACTGTCTAAACCTCCTATAAGGATGTTCCCGTCAGGCTGACAGATGAGTTAAACCTCTTCTGTTTTTTCCACCTCTGTCACCTTTTTTTTTCTCATGACTCAGGAGTCTGTTGTTTACTAGAAACAGCCTTTGTCCTGAACTCGATCTTCCTGTTCCTGTCGTTAACTCTACAACCGTTACCTGGTTGTGTAACATCATAAGGCAAAGCAAAAAACGTGGATTATTGGGAAACGTTAATGTTGCTCCAATCAGACAAAAGACATTGATTATGAATTTGTAGAAACAGAACTTTAGGGGCCTGAGAACAATAGAATAAATGATTTAAATCTACGGGTGTCACAGTGGCGTAGTGGTTAGAGCTGTCGCCTCCCAGCAAGAAGGTTGCAGGATCTGGGGCCTTTCTGGGTGGAGTTTACATGTTCTCCCTGTGCACACGTGGGTTTACTCCGGGTACTCCGGTTTCCTC
>JAOXNZ010000177.1:5887696-5912377 GCA_028566095.1 Kryptolebias brasiliensis | reverse complement strand
AAAATCGTTTTAAAATCAGTATTTTAAAGTATTCTAACATATTTAAACATTTCACTAATAAAACTGATAATTAATTAATATATAATTTCAAAAACTTTGTGGCTGATATGTAATGTAGGTTTTGTACAGAAAACAGAATCTTAACCACTTTTTTCTACAACCACATTTGCAGAAATGTGAAAGCAAAATTTGAATTTTTTGTGAGAAAATGACAATTTGGAGCCTGTTTTAAATTCATCAGGTGCTAAGGAGCTTAGGAATATAACTGGAGTTGTGTTCATGCCATCTGCTGATTGTTTCTTCAGTGTTTACGCTGTAAAACTTTGTTGTGGTGCTTAAAATATGTGGCTGTTAAATATTGGACAGGGTTTTTCCAGGCCGCTGGCACTGAAGCACAAAACTAAAGTGTGGGATGCAAAAGGAATCTAATGTGGTGCTGTTCGGTTTAGTAAATTTAAAACATTTTTATCTTTAATTTGGCACCTTTAGTAAGAATATTAAAATGCAGAAATTATTACCATCATTTCAAAAAGATTCTGTAATAGTTTTTCTTCTGGAAAAGAGAAGAAAAAAGCTCAAAGTGTCTTGACATACCCGACTAAAAGCACATTTTTTTCATTATCACCTGCAGCTCATCTACAGCTGGGTAACTTTTGAAATTACCTTGATTCAAAATGGCTGCCACAGCAAAGCAACCTTAGCAAACACAAAAATGGCTACATATCAGTTAGATTTACATATATTTGGCCAAGATTTGGTGTGGTAGTAGCTGAGAGTCATCCCCATCACATACTTTTAGTGCTAACAGATGGCATGAGGTTTGTTTAAATGTTCGCTATGGAGTTGGTGATATGCATTTCTTTAAGAAATGCTACTTTTTAATTACTTAACTTTACTGGTGTTCAATCATTCAGAGGATTTTGATTTCAAGGAATGGAGATGTTGATGAAGATGTTTTTTTGGCTTCATCCCAACACAGAGGAGGTGAATGGAATTGTTATACTACAATGTATGAAGCTTCCAACCACATCATTTCATCATTTCTTCTGCCTGCTGTCCAAATCAACATGTGTCTCTCTGTGTGTTTGAGTTCTGCCTCGTTTGGCACCCAGATCCCAGCTGTCTCAGTGAGGGGAATTTGGGCCGAGCCAGATCCCCGTGAGGCAAACTGGAGCCAGAGGCTGCCAGCTGGCTCTCCATCCTTCCCCTCAAAGAGACTTTCACACATGAACACGATCCTAACTCCATCCGACACCCTAAAACTCATCCCCCGACCTCTGAAATGTCCCTGCTGCTCCTCCTTGGTCCACTCATTCAGACTCAGTCAGGGCAGACAGCCAGGCCTCGGCATGTTGGAGCTGTAAAGGCGACAGGAGTGTCAACAACATCACACTTCTGCTACCTAATCCTCCTCCTCCCCCAGAGCAGGACACACACACACAGACAGACAGCCTCGATCAATAAATCAGTGCCCTCGCTCTGCACATCTGAAGGAAAATAAGACTTGCTTGAGCATTCAAGTAATTGCTGCAGAGACAGAGAGTGATGTAATCTTTCTCAGTAGTTTTGTCCCTGTGACTGTGTGTGTGTGTTCATTTTTCTGTAGAGTTAAGAAAATATCTATACAGATTTTAATGAAACTAAGAAAGTAGTCATCTACAACTGGTTAACTTTTGAAGCTAGCACCATTCAAGATGGCCTCCACGGCTAATCAACATTAGCCAGCACTAAAATGGCTACAACTCAGTCCATTTTACAGATGTTGAGCTGAAAACTGGTGTGGCAGTAGCTGAGAATCATCCTCAACACATACGCTGAGCACGAAAACATCTCTCCACAACTCACAGTAGCGCATGAGATCACCCACAACGTTTGACCAAAACTCCTGTAACTCTCATCTCATTATAAGATGATCTTTGTTTAAAACTTTGGCATGAGAGGCCATTCCTTCAAGGGATGCTAGGCCTTTAATTTTAGATTTCTGTTCCTTATTGAAATGCCAGATCCTAATAGCAGAGATTATGAGTCTGATTCAGAAATAAATGCTGATGTTTGAGATTGAATGTAGGCCAACACGACAATCAAGACCTTTAACTGTAGCTGAGGGAAACAAGCTGAGAGTGACTTTTGTTCCTTGAATTGTTGTTTATCCTCTGTTTGGTTGCCATAGCTCTTAAACTGCCCGCTCGTATTGAAACGCTTATTGTTCACCGGCGTTTCATCCCACACATTATGCAAATCTCATCCAAGCCAATCAGTGGCAAATGTTCCACAGTGCTGGTGCTTGGAAAAGGAAGAATACTTGTCATTTTGTGTTCTTGTGGAGGATGAGGAGAAAACTCAGTTGTTCCACAGAGGTGTGGACAGGATGTCATCTCTGCTGCTCTGACTGGTGCCATTTTGTGCACGTGTGTCTGGAAGCGGTCACACAGGGCTCGTTTTTGTTCTGTATATGCACACTTGATAATACACCAAATACGCCTTAATCTCCCACACACACACACACAGGGTGAGAAACAAACACACAGATCCAGCCACACAAAGTGACTGCACCAATAAAACACACCCAGTCAGTCCCTGCAGCTCTGCTGTGGTGGAGCTTCAAAGTGATTCACACACTGAGGGCGACCTCAGATCAGTCAGTGCCACGACCGGTTTTCAGGGATTACTTTAAGACAACAAGAAAAAACACGATCAGGCAGAATCTACGAGTTATTAATTTTTAATCAGCGAGCAGGTGTCATCGTCCTGCAAGCAAATGCATAAAACAAGTCTGCCTCTCAGTGCACAACCTGTTTTATGACAGGAAGAACTGTATTAATCGTAAAATACCTCCAGTATATGGGTTGCTTTTTGTACCCAGTTCTTTTTGATTTTATCCCAAATTCTTCCTCTAAAAGGCAGAAACGAAGAGGAACAACAAACATACCCTCCTTTTGCCTTCAAACAACCTCAGATTTTTGTCATGTAGATATTTATTCAGATTCCACTCCACGCCAAACCCTGCAGCGTCACGTCATTATCGCCTGATGCTGGAGGCAAAGTCAGAGTGATAATGTTTTTGCCCGTGTCGTTTTCGTCTGTCTGCACCGTAAGCAAAAATATTTCATGAATCACTTAACAAATTTTAATGAAACTTTCAGGAAGTAATCATTGTGTTGACATCTACAACTAATGAACTTTTGGAGTCAACCTATTCTGAGATCCTGCCACAGCTAATTAATCTTACCCAACACATAACTGGCTATAATTCAACCAGTTTCAAACATACTGAGCTAAAATTTGTAGCTGAGACGATACCTAACTAATATTTTGAGCAATAACTGATCGTGCTAGATGTGTGTTTAAAACTTTGTTATTAACTATTGGAATCGACTGCTTCAAGTCATGCTAGGCCTTTAATTTCTGATTTGTCAAATTCTTGTTCCACCCCAATTTAAAGCTTTTTGCTGGATTTAAGCTCTGGTGACAGACAGTTATTCAAGTACAACATCATTTCAAAACCGTGGAGAATTATCCTGCTGAAAGTAGCTATTTAAAAAACATGGCTGCACCGTCCGTCACAAAAGCCTGGCTGTGGAACTCCAAAAGGTTTTGGGAGAAAACATTAAAAGCCCCTTCGACCCAAAGCAGATTGGGTCCATGGATTCATGCTGCTGTTCAGCCAAGTTCTGACCGTACCATCTGTAGCTTTGTCTGAAACAGAGATTCATTTGGCCACAGTGAAGCTTGGCTGTTCTGCAAACCTGTGCAGAATCTGCTGACTGAAATATAGCCTGACGTGGTCTCTTGTTATTTTAGTGAGGTTTGATCTCACGTATGTGCTGAGATGCTTTGCTAGTTAAAAAAAAAAAAGTAATCCGGCTCCTGTCAGCCTTAAGTTGTTGGACCATTCTTCTCCTGAACCAATCTTATCAAACAGGCAAAATCCAGACCAAAAGGAGCGTACAGATGTTAGCATCAAATGTTAGCATCAAATGTTAGCAAAAACATTCCAGTTAGATGGACTCTGAACGGCAAATATCCTGTGCAGCGTGTAGATTAACATTCAACAATAGTCTTTTTGAGTAGCTGCAATCCATTTGGTTCCCTAATTAATATTTTTGAAAATTTCCAACAAAGAGCACTGAAGAGATTTTTTTTAGTGAATCTGCTGATTAGAGCAAAGCTCATCAGTTTAGATTTATCACCCAATGCCATGAAACTCAGGATATCATGTAAATGCAATCATGTAATCGTGAATGTCGTTGGGCGATATGCATCCCTTTAATTATTTTCTACAGTTGTTGGTAAAATAACCTAAATCTAACCACCTGTGCAGAACTTAAAGCATTGATTTACTAAGATAAAAAACCCTCCCCATGAAGTGTTAAAAGTGAATTGGGACAATTTTAAAGATCCTTCCTGTAATAATCATGTCAAAAACTAACGTGACAGTTTGACCATTTCATTTTGAGGAGAAAAAATAATGAAGTTCACCATAAAAGAAGACTGATAGCTAAAAACGAAGAGAGAATTAACATCTTGATGGGTGACAATTGCGCAACACTGTAAAAGTGATTGTGTAAGAATGGGGAGATGCTTTTAATCAGGCCTGGTTAACCAGAACCCACATACAGTTGCACAACAAGGTAGGAGGAGTGCTTCTGTTTGTTCTTCTCATGTATCACCTCCAGCTGTTGAGGGTTTGGCAGAAAAAAGGCTGTGAAACGTACAAATGTTTCATGAGAACAGAACGTGACACTACAGAAAAGAATTTTAACCACATACTTGTCTGGATTTAAACTTTCTTTACATTATATTAGGTAAATACTGAGTCAGCGTTCACATTAATGTTTGTGTTTATGTAATAAAATACTTCTGCATACTTTGAGCCGTTTGAACCTTTCATATATCAAAACGCTCAGCTCAACCAGCAACAGACTGTTAGTATTTGAAACTTTAATACTTTTTGAATTATTTGACTCTATTTACTAAATTAAATTCCCTATAGAAACACATTCAGATTTCTTCATTTATAATAAAAACACTGATCTCTGAAACCTATTTACTTGCTCTATTTTTGTCTTTTTAGGCTCCTCTTATTTTTCAGCTACTGTTTTGCTACGTTTAGATTTTAGCTACCATTTTGTGAATTTTAGCTTACCTACTGCTTTCCTTATTTTAGCTCTTAGCTACTGTTCAGCTAGTCTTAGCTTTTAGCTGCAATTTATGCATTTTAGCTGCAATTTATGCATTTTAGCTTAGCTACAATTTTGCTAATTATAGCTTTTAGCTACTGTTTTGCCAAGTTTAGATTTTAGCTATGGCTTAGACAAGTTTAGCTACTGTTTTTGCAAATTTTAGCTTTAACCTACTGTTTTGCTTAATGCAGCTTTTAGCTACAGTTTTCCTCAATTTAGTTTTTACCTACTCTTTTGCTAATTTTAGCATTTCACTACAGTTCTGCTAATTTAAGCTTTAATTACATTTGAGCCAATTTGAGCTTTTTGCAATGGTTCCACAGACTTTGGTTTTAGCTACTGTTTTGCTCATTTGAAGGTTTAGCTATAGATTTACTTACTTTAGCTTTTAGCTACTGTTATGCTAAATTTAGATTTTAGCCATGGCTTTGATAAGTTTAGCTAATTTTTTCTAAATTTAGCTTTTACCTACTGTTTGTCCACAGTTCTGCTAATTTAAGCTTTATTTACAGTTTTGCCAATTTTAGCTTTTTGCTACGGTTTTGCTTATTTTGGCTTGTTCTATTTTTTTTTTTATCTTAATTCATTTCTCAACAAATATCAGTCATTCATCTCAGTATTTAAACTGCTTCTTCACAGAAAATGAAATGTTTCGTTCGGTTTGATATTTGCTCCTCTTTCTGTTGATCATCAACCCGTAAGACCAATATGACCCGAAACAAACAAACCTCCAGTAATAATTCCAGTAAGTGAGAGATTCAGGATGTTAATCATTCACCAGCACACTGGAAATACCCAGACATGAAGCACCTCCTGTACAGGTGGAGAAAGGCAGACGGAAAAGCCTCTAAATGAATCCTGACTCGTACAGACGGAGGATGAAAGCAGGGATGCCATCAAACAGGTCTTTACTTTAAACCCTTCAGGATTTCAGAACCACCAACGAAAACAGGAATAAAGTATTTCTCACCAAAGGCAGTGTGTTACATCATTTCTTTTTTGTTTTTCTTGCTTTCTGCACATCTTTCAGCACTGAAGCCGTCAAGCCAGCCGCTCACAACCCCGACAGATCAAGGCACAGCAGTGTGAAATGTGTCGGCCATTTTGGCTCTGTTGGAGCTGGTGGCACACAGAGCGGCTGCTCATTAGAAGGCGAGTGTGACAGAGCTCCTCTCCCCCAACCACCAACACCACCAGACGGGGTCGGCTTCCTCACCCAAACAGAGGGGGGAGTGCAGAGAGAGAAAGGCAGATGGAGGGAAAGGAGAGGTGGGAGGAAGGCTGGAGGGGAGGTGAAGGGTAAAAGATGGGAGCAGGGGCAGGGAGTAAAAAGGAAACGTGCCGGCGGATATCATTAAGGTCGGGCGCGGGGCTGTTTAATGAGCAAGCTCACAGCACCCCTCCATCCTCAGTGGCGCCTGCTGGCTGATAGCCCCCAGGTTCTGGCTCCCCAGTTGGAGCTCTGGCACGTTCCATCACTGCTGATTGGTGGGGGGTTATTTTTACTCTCTACCTGTGGAACAGATACATCCTGTTTTAATCAACACAAAGTGCTCTTACATCCTCAGGAAAGAAACACATCCTCATTGTCTTTCTTCCCTCTCACGTCACAAGGAGAAATGACACCACCTGAGACACAAACAGCAGAATAATCCTGTTTTTCTTCATGTCACACTGATCCTCGTGGGGTAAAAAACAGGCATCTGCTGTCTCATATCACAACTACATGACTGTGGTGCCACCATGGAGGACTGACCAGAACACATTCACCAGTAAACCTAAAGCCTGTTTGATTTCAATGCATGAACTGAAGGAAAAGAGGAAGTCCTTGTTTCTGAGCATCACAGCTTATTGTGCAGTTTGTGCTAGAAATTTAGGAAAGTGGAGGACAAAGAAAAGGTGTGTGAGACCTAAAGACCTTCACAGAAAGTAAGAGCGTCTGAAAGTTGAAGCAAAAAGACCTGAGAGATGCATCATCTTCAGCTGATCAACTGGATGACAAGTTTTCAGCTTGTTGCTCGTCGGGAACATTCTTGTTGAAGCTGAAAAAGTAAAAATACTATTTTGTGTGTCAAACTGTGTTATCTTTGGTATTTTTCATAAAGTCAGCCAAAGAAATAGGAACAAAGTGCCAAACAGTTCCATTTAAAACGGGATGTTTTCACTGGTTCATCCCTCGAGTTTAGGAGCCGTTTTTACCAAAACGATTTATAGGTGAAGATACGTGGCTTAATTAAAAAATTCTTCTGAAAATGGTCAGGCACTGGACGGAAAATGAGTGAAAACTCAGCTGAAGTTCAAAGAAATCCTCGACAGACCTTCAGAAAGCCTGACGAATTATCGATCAGGTCCAGTTTAAAAGATTACAACAAAGTCTGGTTGGTCTGAAGGAGAACAAAAAAAAAAAATGGGACGACTGAAGACTTTTGCACAGCTCTGTAATGAAGTAATGACTAACTTAACTAAAAAGCCCTATTAGAGTCTCTCTTGACAGCAGAACAACCATTCATCTTCAACAGGATGATGAGTTTTTCATGTTTTCATGTCAGGAAAAGACTGAAACTTTTAACTGATAAAGTTTGATGTTTGATGAACTAATAGATTAAGATATCTATACAGAATTCTCAAGAATTAAGAATTAAGATCATCCTCTTTGATGCAATCTGATCATTTATTTTGCAATCAGGGCAGCAGCCCCGAGCGTTAGATGGAGCGCCGTTTTTCAGCTCCGGAGGCTATTTTTAGTCATTCACGTTTAAATACGTGTGAGATATAAAATGAAAACAATTAACCAAAACACAGATTTTATCGGTATGTTTGTAATGCTTTTGTGTGAATTCTTTTCCACAACTTGACCTGATTTAAACCACTTTAAGGACTGAAATGTTCCAGATTATCCTCTGCAGAGATGATATTGGGCAAACCTGGCGAGATAAAACCAGACAGGAAGTGGATGTTTGAACATAGCCAGAGGGTAGAAAGTGCGGACCGGATGATTCGAACTGAATCAAAACAGCAAAGTTTGATAAGAAGGCTTAACCTCCTTATATCAGCCACAACGGACTCCCATGATGCACAGCTTTGTGGAGACGGGTCCATAACAAACATATTTACGTTTTCCCTGGCAGATACGAACGCAGGTAGAGATAATGATGCACTCAGAGACACATTCTCAATAAATTCAACAACATCAACTGGTGTGAAAGGTTTCCCCAGCAGCTACATCGACATGATGTGGATAAAAAAAAAAAAAAGAAGAGAGAGGAGGCAGGTTGGTGGAGGAGTGGGTGGGATGAAAGACAAGAGAAAGATAAAAAGCAAAATGATCAAAAGGAAAGAAAAGTTAAGATAAGAAGGGGTTGTAACAATCAGACAGGTGATTGAAGAAAATATTTAATAGGTGATGAGACAAGGAGAGCAAAATAAAAGCATTAAAGTGATAGTTCAGATGTTTTGAAGTGGGGTTCTGTGGAAAGGTTCTGAACACTTAATATTGTAGCTCTCTCTTTAAACAACCTCAGTTTGAAGGAATATGTCATCTTCAATTCTTCCTTTAAAGATTCCTTCAGGACTGCAGGGAGTCAAAGTTTAACTGAGACCTTGTTCAACAGGGAGCATTTATGTGGGGGGGTCTACACTTTTAGAACGACCGTTTAGAATTTTACAGATTCACTTTATCACTGAACAAAGATCTGCCATCATCTTTAACAAAGTTTACCAGCTCCCAATGTCGACATCGTAGAAACAAACAGTGACGACTCTTAACTATCCAATTGGGGTTAAAAACTGCCATAAATCTATAATTACGTAATGCACAAGACTGCTAATATTTACCAATTTTTTACTTGAAAAATACACCCACATTCACTCGCGCTCAAGGCTCGTTATTATACGTCCACTCTCATTGGCTGAAGCCTGAGGCCTTGGGCTGAACTAAATTAGCCCAAATGAGCAGCAAACCGAGGGGGCGGGACAAGACGGCTGTCAATCATTTTATACCATGAAATTACATTCAATGATCGGGGCTGTGAAAAGTTAGCCCTTCGGAAAGACTCTGGGGTTTTCTCGAGACTGTTTGGCACCGGTTTTGTTGTAAATTTCACAAAATATGGTACAATATTTTTAATTTGTGTTTATTAGGCATTTTAATATTTTTATTGTAAACACCAGGGAGGGCTTAGCCCTACTAGCCCACTTATACCAGCCGTCCCTGTTCACAACTTTTCCACAAAACTCCACTTAAAAAAAAGAGCTGAACTATCCCTTTAGGAGGCTCTTTGCTCCATCTCCCTTTCAGTGAGAACACATGAAGGAGATCAGATGCGATAACTCCTGCTGCTCCGTGTGATACAACGTCAAGTATCAAGATTGCACACACACTCACAGACAAACACTTATGTGGGGTGTGGGGGGGTGTGTGTGTGTGTGTGGGGGGGGGTGTGGGTGTGTGTGTGCGCCCCCCCCCCCCCCCCACACACACACTTCTCAGAACCAGAGCACATCCTGACACTCCAAAGGATCTCAGTGTGTGCACTGTCTCAGATGTTTAATTCATACAGGCCCTGTTTGTGCTCGACATGAATGTGAGGCAGAGGATGATGGGAAAGCAAAGCGTTAAAAGGATGATGCATGGACAGAAGAGAGGGAGGCAAATGTTTGAAGGAGAGAAGTAAAAAAAAAAAAAAAAGATAAAAATTGTCACAACTGAAAACTGCGAAGCAATAAATTGATAGCAGCAGAGGGAAATAAATAGATAAGAGAGCACATATAGATCCTCAGATGCTGGAACATACAGACTGAGTGATGGATAGAATCAGAGCAATAAGACTAAAAGTGAGAAAACACAAACACACACAGGGGGACAAATAAAAACTCTGGGAATCTCTTCCAGGCAGGAGGAGGGAGCCCGGGCGGTGTTTGCTTCAAGTCTCAGCAGAGGCAGGCCGGGGACTGACTGGCAGCGATTTTCTGTCATCTCTCTTTTTCTCTTCATCCCTCATGCCTGTTCTCCACTTAATCCTCCCCCGCCGACCTCTCCCAGGCGGCACGGCCCTGTTCACAAACCAGACAGCACGGGAAGCACTTGTCCAATGTCAGGTTTGCTTCTCTCAAGGATCCCCCTAAAAAAGAAAAAGGACACACTCATACCAACGGTCAGTTTTCATGTTTTTGGACTGTGGGGAGAATGCAGTGAAAATCCTCACAGTGAAACACAGAAAGGCCTCAGACAAGATTTAAATTGGTGATGTTTCTTGCACAATTTACAAATTTTATTATTATATTTTAAACACTATACTGTATTTCACTCTTTAGTATATTACGTGTTTGTGCATGCACTTTATTTACATAGAATCATAAGGTTATTTGCATGCACCAACAGCAGCAGCTAGCTGTAGCATTGCCAGTGCAGCCTTTTGCTCTTCCTGCAGAAATATCTGCTGGATTAATCACATAATGCAAACCTGATGGTGGTGTAAAGATTTATAAAACTGCATCTGCATGAACTATTAGGAATGTTTGAGATTAGAGTTGTTAAATGATGACAGACGTCCCTTTGGTCCTGATCCCACTCAGACTAGCCGTTAGCTCATCAGATTAAAGAGCTATCTAACAGGTAAAATAATACGTGTTCAAAACTTTTCCACAGAACCCCACTTCAGAAGATCAGATCAACAATGTGTTGATTACTGATCAAATCATTGGAAGAAACACAACATTGGATATATTAAGATTTCATGATTTTATTATATATACTCATCAATATATCAATATCATCATTAATATCCATCATTAGGCACCTTGAAAAATGACAGATAGGAAGCCAAGCTTTTCACATCCCTCAGAACTAGAACATGTAAACGAGGCAGAAAAAAAAATATTGTTTTGTTTGTTAAGCTCAGATTTTATACGAGGTGTTCCACATCTACACGTGTCGATGCATAGCTAATGTGTCTTTACTGGTAATTCTTAATATGTGGGTCCCGTTTCTTCATGATTTGGTAAGATGATACACAGAGTCTGTTTGTGTGCCCATTTGAGTCACATCTTGTGCAATAACGTATGAGAGCTTTGTTCTGGCGTTGCCTTGTGTAATCACACATTGTGCATCAGTGTCTGTGAGTTTGTGCCAAATGGCTCAGAGGGTATTAGACTATAGGCTCAGCCAGTTCAGGCAAGTTCCTGGACACTTTGGCACAACAGCTACCTCTCAAGCTGGTTTTACCTGAATGTCTGAGCCAGAAACGCAATGGCAAAACCCCTATCGTGTTTCTGAAGGAAGATCTATCCCCATGATTGAAGTCGGGAACAAACATTTGGCAGAATATCAGGAAAGATCTGGATTTTTAAAGGGTGACTCATGTTGAACACTGCGATATGCATTGTAAAGACAAATACTGAATAATAAATGAAGAACTCAATGCAAAAGTTATAAACTTAAACAAATTAATTTATCTGAGGGAAGGAAAACATCTTGTGACAAAAACTTGGAATAAAATTTTACAGCCAAATTGAACAGAAACTGACTTTTGTAAACCAGTTGAAGTAGAACCCCCCCAAAACAAACTGTTAATTTCACTTTAAATCAGCTTTAGGCCTATATAAATATGTATATTATTTTACCTCCTCCCTTCAGAAGTCCACGGACATTAATTCTGCCCAGCTATATAATATGTGCAAATTTAAACTCCTCTAACAAAGCAAAAATATTCTTCATTTTTGTCTCAAGCTAAATATAGCAATACATCATAAAGCTACAGTCAGGTTATACTTAATGGTCTTGTTCGTAAACTGAACACATTATACTTCATTTGTTTGTGTTTTGTAAGGATTATAGAGCTCTACAGGTTCTGGTAAATAGATTTTCCAGTTGCTGATCTTTATATGTAAAAACAGTAACTCAGAAGAATAAAGTGATGTTGATGGAATCATCTAATGCTTGTTGCTTCTCATCTTGTTTCAAGGCTTTACGCTGAGCTAAGCTAAAGGTCGTTTCATACTTTCTCCATCCCTTGGCTATACAGGTCATAAGCACTCATACTTTAAAGTCATCATGAGGTTAAAGAGGCGATCTCAAGCTTTTAGTCCTGATCAACTCAGCAACAGCTGCAGAGGAAACAGGAAAGGTGCTTTAATACTGGGTGTGGTTCATAAAGCAAGTCATCAAAACTGTCAAACCCTTTCTTCTGTCCGTCCACGTAAGATTAACATTTTAAATCTTAAATCATCACAAACTGACACTTGGTACATTTTTGAGTCATGTCGCAGGTTATTCTTTAGTAGCAGTAATAGGAAAAGTTCTCTTATCTATATGACATCTACTTTATGCCTCATGCTTTGATAATTCTTTGCAAAGACAATTATAACATCGACACGGGGTCATAACTGTTCCAACTTCCTGAAATGAGTGAGGAACGAATCAAGAACTAAATGCTAATTACTAATATTAAAAGGCATGTGCAATTAGGTCGCAATCTGTTGCTTTTGAGCTTCATATGTAATTAACCATTACCTGATCAATAACCAATTTTCTAAAAAAATACAATAAGAAGTTCATCATTAGCATTTAGTCCCTGATTGGTTCCTTATTAGTTTCATGTAACTAAGATCATTTTGTGCCTCTTATTGTAAAGTTTGTGTTATTATGTGATGAGTTGGTTTAAATTTGCAGGATTGAACTTCTCTCTCTCTCTCATCTGACCTTGTTGAAATCAGTGTCTAAGCTAACTGAAACACAGTGGCTTTATGATCATTTGGTCGTACTGTTTCTAGACCCATCACTTTGCCATCCTGTTCTGTTTGGATTACCTCTATTGTCTGGTCCATTCTCACCTCTTTCACCTTTAATATCAGAAAAAAACTAAAACATTCAGAAGTTAAGCCTGTTGTAGTTTTGTAGACACATATTTGATGAACCATTGAAGTATTTTCCTGTATGTAATAAACACAATTTGGCAGGTTTAAGCTGTTTGAGAAGAAAATGTTCCGTTTTTCCTAAGTTAGTAATGATTGTTTCAGTTAAAACTGTAACAAACGACCAGCTTATGGTTCTGTTATCTGAATATTGCATTAGAGAATTAAGTTACAGGGCCTTCTGATTCTGTGATAGAGACGACTTCATATCCAAAGCTCTGTAGTAGTTCTAAATGTTCATACAAGTATCGTGTTATGTTGAGGTGTGTGTTTTGTTGTGTTGTGCACAAATGAAGCCATGTCATCCTTTTTGGTAGCAATGCATAATACTCCCTGAAACATACCCAGTTTGTATCCTGTAAGTACCTGGTGAGAACCAGGTAGAGAACAGGTACATGCCTGAGTAAATACCTGGTATGTGAGGGGTAAGTACCAGGTACATACCAGTTTAGTACCAGGAACATATCTTTTTAAGTACCAGGTATGTACCAGGCTGTAGTATTTATTACCATTGCTACGTCCTCTCTTTATCTTCTCTTACAGTAAAGTTTTGGATGTTTTCCAACTTGAAAATCAAAAAGTTGAGAAGTTCCAATTTAAATAGAAGCTTCATCCCTTCCTGCTTGTAGCACTGAGGGACATGGACATGGCATCTCCTCCCAACTGTGAAATAACCACTCGTGTTTTAGACCAAAACAACTCCATTTCTACGTGACTGTCAACACACACACTCCTGGAGGATTTTAAATCCTGGAGGGCGGACTGTACGTGTCCTGAAGAGCTGATCAATACGATTCAATCTTCATGCAGCTCTTTGACGTGTAAGGCCACGACTGCTACGCAAACAAAGACAGGCTGGACAGAGAGGGACAAATGAAACCCGATTAAAACTCACCTCCAACTGCAGCACCTACTTTATGCTCCCATCCAGGAAAGAAAGGATGTTGTTACCGTGACAACAGCTCATGCTACATCCGCGTTGATAAGAGCTTTTGATAAATATCTCTCCAATACACTGAAATAGGTGGCTGACATTGAAAGGTCATTACATTGGGTTTTACAATGAATTTATACTGACAGACATATAGTGCTGAAGATGATGGGCTGATTAACAGCGGGTTTGTTTCATTACAGACACATGTGCTTCTATATGCAGTTAAAATGTCTCTAATATCAACAGTGAGAGGCCATTTTTCACATTTACAGCAGAGGTTTAAGTTTGTCATCACACACACAGAGTATATGGAGTTTCTTCCAGATAAGAGGGACAAATAACATTTGAATGATGAGCTTCTGCTCAGAGCATGGCTACACTTTTCAACTACAACTCTTCTAAAAATAGTTTCAAGCAGCGAGATAGAAAGCAGACAAAGCAATACAAGGGATAGGAAATGTCATCTGTAACGTCTCGTCTTCTTTCTCTCTCCTCATTAGAGTGACGGATGTTAAGTCAAAACATTTCCTGGTTCACGGAGCCCATTTACTCCATCTTCTTTTTTCTTTCTGACATTGTCCCCTCTTGGGTTGTTAAATTAGTTTACCTACAACCACCGTGCTTTTAGGGACACCAAGGGATATTCCTCCTTGCCGTTCAGCTTTGTTTTCTCAAGCTTCAGCTCCCTTGTATTGCTTTCTCAAGGACCTCTAAGTTAACTGATGTTAAGTCTGGTCTAGTTTTTATTCTTTTGTTCTGTTTTCACACTTACGTTTGTCCACTGTTTATCCTCACAGTATGGAGAGGTATGGATACTTCACTATGCATCATCTAACACTTTTTACCAGTCTATTTCAAAGAGAGAACAAGCACAAACACATTGTGTAAAATGCGTCCCCCTCTTGTGTTTCGTGGTAATACAGTCTGAGGATAAAGAGGAATGAAAGGGGAGTGTGTAGTTCTTGTAGACAGCCTTTTGTTCTGCCTTGTAGAAAGTCCTCAGCAGGGCAGAACCAGGCTCAGAACACCACGAGAGTATGCAGAGGAGAAAACACACATTAAAGTGCTGGGATGAAGAGGCTAACATGCCACAAAGAGAGTACGTTTGAGAGGGAAGGACAATGTGGATTATTCTGCAGGACTCCGTTTAAAGTGAAAGAGGAGAGAAATGGTGAAATTATTGTGCAAACACAAAACTTCCTTCATACATAAATCCTTTGAGAGCAATTCTGCACTGAAGGTTTGTGTGTATGTTGATGGTGCATGAAGGAAGTGCGGCCAGAAGGGCTTGAGAAAGGAACATCTGCAGTGGAAACTACTGGTCATATCTCCAGGAAACTGTGAGGAATCACTTAAAGTGCAAAGAAACGGCGAGTCAGAACTTGAGGGAGATTTTCAGGAGTGGCTGAGAGAGAAAACAAAAAGGCAGGTTCTTTTTCCCAGATCAGTCTTTGGTGAAGGATGGAGACCTGACGTGTGATACGAAGAACTTTGATATGTTCAGGAAGAAGTCTGGATGGATGTGTGTCCGTGTTGTTCTACAATGAGGAAGGTCCGGTCCATCAATCTATGGTGAAGACGGACTGCACTCCAGAGAGGCTGCAGAGAGAAAAAAAAAAAGAAGATGGAAAACACCCGTGAAACATTATGAGACAAAACATTAGAAATTGGATGGGAAAAGGAGGAATGTGATCCCACTGGAAAGACAAAAGAGTTGGTAGAAAAATAAGATGAAAATAGTGGAGCAAAAAGAGAGAGATCATGAAAAACCTCAGAATTGGGAGGGAGGTGGCAAAATGAAACCAAGCAGAGTGACGTAAATGAGAAAGGAAATTAAGAAGTTGAGATCAAACACAAAAAAAAAAAAAAAGGCTGAGATAACAAGCATGGGCACAGTGAGGCATAAAAATGGATCGGGGGTGGGGAGGTGGGGGGAATTAGAAAAATAGAAGTGAGAAGGGGGGGAGATAAGAAAGATGGAATAAAAAGAGAGAAAGAGGGAAGAGGGAGGAGGGGGCGTGAATGAAAAGAGGGGACGTAATTATAAAATGGAAGAAGAAAAATCAATGCAGAGGGCATCATTGTGCCTGCAGGCGCCGCACAAAGAGGGCGGAGAGGAGCAGTGTGTCCATCAAACACTTACACACCAGCACATGTCAGTGTGACACATACACACACACCCCCCTCCACACACACACACACACACACACCACTTCAAATGGAGACTGAAGACAACAAGGATGAATCAAACAGATGAAGCAGAGAGAGACAAGTGACATTTAAAGCTCAATTGAAGCATGTGATGACAAGACACAAAGATCCATCCCCTCACCGCCAAACGCCCGGGTGGATCTGAGTGAATATGCAGAGGAGGAACTTGATGCTGCAGTTTTTCAACTTTAATTCAAGTAGGATGGAAACTCAGGTCAGACAGCCAACATAATAACGGTTTTAGAGGAAGTGTGTGAGTCCGCTGCGATTTCAAGCAGTGCAAGTTTCACTGGATCAGACGACGTTTTTAACTTAAATCAAAAGTAAAAGTGAAACATTTTCTAAATGCCAAATTCAACACACTGATCCTTGAGATTAATCAGACTTTTCTGATTTGAGCCTCCTTCACTCCTCCGTCTGTCTGAACCAGAACCTGATCCCTAAACTATTTGGAGGGACATCTTGACATCTTCAACACCTGTAGAGGACAGAAGACGACTGCTAGAGAGGCTGTGTACATTTTTTATTTAAGGACACATTATTAACCTTCAATATGAGAAAAGTATTGTTTGTTTCTTACCTCATTCTTTTTGTCTAGTTTCAATGAGTACCTCTAACATATTTAATGTTTTAAACTTCTTTTAATGCTCTTTTAGTTTTTCATGTTTTTTGGGGCTGCTGTTTGAGAGACCAGGGATTTCTGGCCCAAAACAGATTTTTCAGGGGGATGCTTTAAAATGAAGAGGTATGAGCTGTGCTTCCAAAAACACTCTGGTTATTATTTTTACCAGCATAAAAGTTGTCATGTCTAGTTGAGTTTATTCTGTTGTATCATATTTGGTATTGTTGTTATTTGTATGCTTGTTAAAGAACAACATGCCTAATAAATCTGTTTCCTGGTTTAATAACTAGTTTTACATGGCATACATTTGCAAACTGATATGTCCGTTTTTCTAAATAGAATCTACAACAACTGGAATATTTTTTCACGACTTTTTCTCCAACACTGATCAGCAGTCAGGGGGTAGAGGCAATGTTAGAAAATGGGATTTGACCTTAGAGTCACAGATGCAGAATCCAAGCATCTTTATAACCCTGCCTCACCCTCATCTTCCCACAGAAACCATACAGTGTTTGCAGTAACAGGTTGGTCCATTCAGCATAACACATGGTGAGAAAGACCACCTGTTCAGTCTGAGGAAGTTAAATGAGTCGAGTTATAAGTATTAGATAATCTTTCTGCCGGTACGTCCCTTTAAATCTTACACACTAGATCTTTAGTGTGTAAGATTTAAGACTCTATGGAAAATATTGACAGTGAGCACAGACATAAGATACCACAAGATCAATGATGTAAAACTGCAGGTTTTTCAAAACTGTTCAGAATTCAAACAGTTGCATTAATGCCGTGTCAGACATATTTCAAGAAACTCTGAGTTGCACTTGTTTATCATTAGAGGCGGGGTTGTGCAAATTCAGCCAATTCACCGTTATTGACTCTGAAGCATCACAACATCTCAGCTCCAAAGCATGTAAACAGCCTGAGAGCCAACACACACACACACACACACACACACACACACACACTCTTACTCTTGCTTAACTGAATTAGTGTGAGAGCTCATCAGTGCGGCGGGACCACACACAACAAAAGACTGAAATTCATAACAGTTGTAGGAGGGCCTTGACAAGCTGTCGGCATGTTCCAGAGATCCCCTCCTCCTCGTCTTCAGAGGACGGTGAGAATCCTCCAAGCTCCTAACAAACACCACCAGGGACGACTCCTGGTCGATGTCTTCATTTCAAGGATAGTTTGCATTATCACTCAAACAAGCTGCTGTGTTTAGACAAAAACTCTGCTTTGAATCATAATTTCCGGGCTGGTTTACATTGACGCTCCTTAAATATTTACATACGTGATATTCTGAGGTGCTGAATAAAGATCTGCCCAGAAGGGCTCCTCTCGTGTTTCCAGTTTTTACTCGTCTCGTTATCTAAATTTGTTTTTTCTCATCCACTAAGAAACAGACATAACACACATGTAGCTTATGTTTGTGCTTCCATGAGTTTTTAGACGATTAAAGAAATGATTGTTGCCATAAAGTTATGCAAAACATTTTAATTCACAATGCTTAAAGGGATAGTTCCGATCCTCTGAAGTGAGGTTCTGTGGAAAGGTTATAAACAGTATTTTACCTGTTGTAGATACCATCTCTTTGAAGTCAGTTTGGAGAAATAGAGTTAAATTCTGACCACACTAATGGGGTGACAGCTAGAGAGTTGGTAGAAACACAAAAAGTGAGGCCAAGACCAGTTAAAGTAACAACTAAATCTTAAAGAAATTTTAGTGATTAATGCAAAAACTATTCTATAAACCTTTACACTATTGTCAATTTCTCAGTGTTTGCATGACGACAGCAGTCATGTTATTTCATGTACGACTCCGCACCACTAGGTGGTGCTCTTGTAAGGACTGAAGAATGAACTGAAGTATGTACTGCGACGCGTGCTGCCAAGGCTATAGTTAAAATTTGCTGAGCTACTATAAGTAAAGGCCTTGTTCTTCATCAGCACCATAACATCAGACTAACAGTTACCTCCTCATTAAGATCAGAGTTTAACCATTTTTCCAAACTGAGTTTGTTCAAAGATATGAACTACTACTTTAACACTTCATATTTAAAAATGTCTTTCATTCTGGTTAAACCGGTAAACAACGGTGTAAAAACAAAGTTTGTTCATCCCTTCGCTGGTGTCGTTTTAGATGTCAAGGACAGAAAAAGGCCAAAACACTCAGGAAAATTTTTTTTCTAAACATAATTACTACAATCTGCCAAACTTCAATTAAACAGATAGACGTGTGAATGCCTTGTTTCTGTGTGTGTGAGCTCCCGCGTCTGACAGAAAATTATTATTTTTGTGTGTGTAAGGACAAGTGTGTGTGACTGAGAGGTAAAGAACACTCAGTTATTAAACAAACCAATTACAAAACCCACTTACATCTCACACAAAAGGGTTGACAGGGCGAGGTGGTGATCTACTATCATTTATTGTGTCACGGTAGGCACATGCACACACACAAACACACACACACGTTACTTCCAATATTTTACAATAACTCATTATTTTGTGCCATCAACAGAATAATAAATGGGATTTGATCACCATGATCAGATGATCAGCTTCTTAGAGACGCAGAGTCAAACACGTGGATCGTTACATTCACTTCATGGCATCATCTCCATCTTTTTGCTGTAAATTAATAATAAGAGTGTCTCTTTTAAAATCAAAACACACCTCAGTGTGCAGCTACATCTGCCACCTCTCTGCTCCAGATCTGGATGTAGAACTTGTAAATGATGAACTAGTTCTGTCCATCCAGGTTTTGTTTTTAAAGAATGAGCTGCTATCAGCTCTTGTGGAGGAAAACAACCCTGCTAAGATATTAATCTTACCCCTTTGTGCCACAGAGATTCGTTTTTGCTCATGCATTTTTTAAAAGCACATGACCAAGCCTCATCATTATTATGGGAACTCTTGTTATTTTGGGACATTCAGTGTTATGCTGTTAAATACACTTACAAATGCTAAAATAAAATGTGCAGGAAACTGAGGCTGAAAGTCATCCAACAAGAAAAAAAAAAAAGAAAGAAAATGTGCTACAAATTTACTGATTTATTAGGTCTCGTCCACACTATGGATATATTTAAAATCTGTTATGCTTTGGTGTGTTTGCACCTCCTGTCCACACACAATGTGTGGTGATAAAAATAGATCATATAGCAAACGCTTTCCAAAGCTTTTCAGAACTTTAATTGTGTGGTGAAAGGATTAATTGAAATGAAACCATTAATGATATCAGGAACAATGGCATGGGTTTTTGTTAAACTGTGTGGACAAAGAAAAATATATATCTGGACTAGTGTAGACAGGACCTCATTGTCAACCAAGGCTGTAGGAAGTAGGGGTGCAGAGTGCTGCAGCAACAGCTCAAGAATGCCAGAGGATGAGCATGTCCAAATACACAGCTCAAAATTAATGAAAAACTGAATGAAAACAGATTTCTGTGTTCAGACGGGAAGTGTTCTGCATGTGTTTAAATTCCAATACTTTGATATTGAGTCCTATGAAATCTGATATATAAACCAGCACTGTTATCATCGTATATCTGTGCGCAAAATATTACATCTGCCTAAAACCCACACCAAAGTGAACAGCTTAGCATTAGGTCATGACTGCAGTTTTATAGATACTGTCTGTTCAAAATATATGGCATGTTTTTTTAATGTCCATGTTCAGATCAGAAAACACGCACTGCCAGTGTATGTTTCACAGTACCACAAACCTGCAGAATAATTGTGCCCCATTCCTGTCGGTTTTACATTACATGGTTAGTTGCTTAGAATTCTCTGGGTTCTCGCAAGCCCAAGTAGAAGCAGCAGCAGCTAGCTGTAGCATATCCCATGCAGCCTCAAACACTTCCAGCAGGAATATCATAATATTTCTGCCAAAATAACTACAGTAAATAATGCAGAATTAATGACAATGTAAAGATTTTCAAAACTGCGTTTACATAAATCGTTACAAAACCTTTGCGACTGGACTTTTTTAAGAAAGCAGCAACCCAGTTTGGTTCTGGTCCAGCTCAAACTAGCCGTTTAGCTCATCTGAACCTAACTATGTCTCCAAACTGAGGCTGTACAAAGAGCTATCTACAACAGGTAAGATAATGATTGTTCATAACCCCACTTCAGAAGATTTGAATTTTATTTTAAGAGTAAGTTGAGTCAACATTTGAAAGCTATCAGTGTATGTGTTTACATGTTTAGCAACTCGATCGTTTCAGTTCAAAATAGGCTATTTAATTCTCAAAACACTACAGCACATCCGCCTCTAAACACCAACTAACAGGACATTTTCCTCGTAATCCTTAACCAGAGCTCCTCCAGTTTGTATCACAGTGAAGTTAAGTAATTCAAATCTTTTTCAAACTAAGGAACGAGTAAGTTCTCAAAGTGCTTCTATTTTCTCTTATGTCAAGTTGGATTTATTTTTCCAGTGTCACCTGTCACAAGATATGCTGACATCCATGCAACTTTGCACATACACAAACCCCACCTCTGTGGTTCAGTGTCCTTTAGCTGCTCAGCAGGGGACAGTCACATTCAGCTTCCTTTTTTTTTACCCCCATTTCTCTATCATGCAGCATATCTCTTCTGGCATAAAGCTGTCACAGCCTTCGGGGCTCCAAGACGGGGAATGCAAAAGAGCAAAAAGTAGAACAGCAAAAATAAACCCTTCAGTTATGTCAGAACATGTGAGCTGACATACACACATCTAGATCTAAAAGAGAGAGATCGATGATTCATAGTGTTAAACAGAAAAAAGTACAATCGCCTTGTTTTGTTGTGACAGGATAACTGGTGTGAGCTGCTCAACCCTCCAACATCATCACTGCTGTTCGCAAAAAACACATCTGAGGTCAAACCATCTAAAAATAAAAAGCATGCTGCAAACAGCAGAATTCAACGGTATCTTTTTGAAGTGATAAATTAAATTAAATGATTGCATCAGCATTCTGAGAGTCAGTCTTACTTATTTTCATGCCTAACATTTTATCAACAGCAAAACTCTGATAAGCTATGCTTCAGTTAGGTAAGAGCGCAGCAAAATAAAAATAATAAAAATAGAAAAAACATCATCAAACCACATGGGTTTTTAACTGATAATTGCACAGATTAGCCTATAGCCTAAAAAGGTAGGGGTGTTTTCTTAAACTGAAGGCAGAAAACGTCTCGTTTCCTGTTTTCAGTCTCATGTCATCTGGACACCGACAGAAGCAAAAGTCATAACAGCACAGAGACAAACACTCACTCACAGTGACAATTTAAAATCACCAAAGGAATAGTTTAGGTATTTTAAAGGTTATGAATGATTAATATTTATGTATATTTTTTTACACACAAAAAAATACATCAATAGCACAATATCTGTGTGCAATATCAACACTGCAATAAAGCAAAGAGTTTCAATAAACTGCAAACACAGACTGTATCCACAAACCATACTTATCAATCAGATAATCAGACACCTGAGCGAGGCATATAAATGGCACCCTTTGCATTGAAAACCAGTGTTTGGGAATTATTTTGGCTTCACTGAAGGTAAAAGGAAAAATGTCGTTACACGTTTCCACCTAGAAAAGGAAGAAGAAGAAGAAAAAACAGCCAGTGGTGGCTGCCGCTGCTAATCAAAGGAGGATTGAGCGAGCAAAATCAAAGTTTCAAGCTCAATGGGAAAAGACAAAAGGAGTAACAAAGTCCACCATTGCAACTATTATTGCAAAGTATCTGAGTCTGCATTCAGTGGTTGAAAACCAGAGCTTGTGCACTGTTACATCCTTTGGAGCCATGAAAGAACATGAACCTCACAGCCATTCCTACACTTTAACAGGACCAGAAACAAAGTGGTGGAAACACTCAAGAAAGCGGGTAAGATTGCTCTAAGATGATGCATAAACATCCATCGCCACAGAATCTCATATTACTGCAATCAGCACTTTGACTCCTTTTGTTCATTTAGTTACCAAAATCTTGTTAGAATGAAAGCAGGAAATAATTTGTTTCTTTTAGGTCAGACATGTTATGCTCAGGATGTAGTTTGAAGTGTGATTATGGATGCACCAGATGCATCAGTAATTATTTTAGAATCACATCGCAGTCTTTTAAATTGTGAGGTGCCTTAAGATTTCCACCCCTAGTGAGTTGCTGCAATGTAACAGGTAACATACCAGGAACATGTAAAATTTTTTAAATAACGTTGCAACAAGGTTCTGGCAATGCCTGTCTGTTAGGAGACTTTAAATAGTCATTTGATATGTCTAACAATGTAGCAGCAACATGTTGTAAAAAGTACAGTATACAGACTTTTAACAGACATTACCAAGTAGCTCAGGATGCCTGTAACATTTCAGCACCAGCATCACATCGATGTTAAGTCGTAACTGGGATGTTATTGTTGTGGGGGTGTAGTGTGTTTGCTGGGAAGACGTGTCGGTGAGAGATCTTTGAACTACAATGAGCTCATGTTTCTGCAGGGACAGATAAACACCGAAGGAATGGGACACAGTCGAGAGGTTGGCTACACCGTCATTAACCTTGTAAAACCTCGGCCCGCCCCGGTGATTAACGATACCCCATTATGTGCAGTTAAACAGCACCGAAGGAGGCTCTTTTCTCACACACCAAAGCAACATAATACATCCACACACATGAGCTGCAGCTTCTTAGAGAAACTCTCACTGGGCCTGACAGTATTCTCACACACCGACAAGAGAATAAAAAATAGGGGCCCTCACATTTCACACCGCTTAGAAAAAGATTTGTTGGCAAGTTGAAGAATGACCCACTGTGGCCTAATATCCTCTGACTGCTGCTTCTTTGGGTGCCACTTACATGTTTCCCCTCCCTGTCTTGTTCAAAGGTCCGTTATTGTTTATTACAATAGAACTCGGTGGAGTCCCCACAGAGGGCTCAGCGATAAGCAAAATACTCCAACAGAAAAGAGGTTTTTACCATATGAAAGGCACGGGGAGAAAAGAAAGGGGAAAAAAAGGAGAGAGAAACTGGAAACGCATGAAGTGAGGAAAGATGGAGGTGCGGGGATGCTGTGGAACTGTGGGGAGTGGAGGGAGAGGGATGAGAGAGTGAGGTGGGCGGGAGGCGAAGATAAAGGCAGAGCTGAATTCCCTGATGTGGCTTCTGTGCTCTTCGCAGCTCCTGCTCCAAGGATTACTGCATTTACACTTCAGCTTAAAAATAGCCCCCCGTGATAATTTATTTAGCTTGAGCGCGCCATCCTGCATTGTGTTTCCTGTCTGAGTCGCACTGAAATTCTTACTTTATTTCTGTGTTACTTTATTTATTTATTTTACAATAAATCTAAGTAGTTACTCTTGTTTACCTGAACAAATGGCAGCTTATTATATTTGTTATAATTTTATTTGGGCTACCAAGTTGGTTTTATAAACTTCTGATTCCATTTGTCTTTTTGTAATAAAAAAATGAACAATATTGTTGTTTGTAATTCTATCACTTCAAAGAAGTTAGTTAAAATTAACATGCATTTCATTGTATGGTTTCTGAACACCTGACTTGTGAATTGTGCTTGATCTTTCATTGTAAGAACATATTTAAATAGGTGATATAGTAAGTTCTATGTGTTTGTAGGTTAGTATTTATACAGGGGGTTTCTGCTGAATCTGCCACTGATCACATTAAGATTTGTTTTGACATTTTTTTTCCATGGAATGTAACTAAAGCTACAAGAGAAACTACCCATCTGATGATAAACTGCCCAAGAGAAAAAAGCAAAACTTATATCATTGTTCTCCAGTTTGCCCTCTAAACACACCTGTTGAATGTACTTTGTGCTCACTTAAGG
>JAOXNZ010000177.1:5845766-5862360 GCA_028566095.1 Kryptolebias brasiliensis | reverse complement strand
TCTGAATCTAGCATTAGAGTAGGCGACCACATTGTTGTAACAGCAACCTGTTTGTATGACCTTCAATTATCAGGACTCATCATCCTTTTTGTGCAAACTGATGGTGGAGCAGGGGTCAATAAAACTGCTTCAAAGTTTTTTTGTTTTTTTAAAGGCAGCAGCAGTCCCCTTTGTCTTTGTCCCGCTCATGTTAAGAAAGATTTAAACTGAGGCTGTTCAAAGAGCTATTTATAACAGGTAAGATATTAACTCTTCAGAACCTTTGCACAGAACCTCACTGGAAAACATCTGAACTATTCCTTTTAAGAAAAAAATTGTTCAAATTTACACTTTTGTTGTTACCAGTAAGAGGATCATCAACATTCATTGTTACTGTAAAAACATGAAATTAATTCCTAGAGTAATATTTGAATTTCCTTTCAATGAAAATTAAAATAAAGTTATATTCTTGGCATTTTTGTAGTTCATCCTGCTCGTTCACCTTGGTATATAGTTTTAACATATCAGCGTTTTCCAGCCCTAACTGTATCCAAACTCATTTTCTCAGCTCTGTAACAACATCCCCTGTAGCCCCCCCTCATTAGACGAGTATCTGCAATAACACCAAACATTTTCACATTTTAATCCTGAGTTACAGTTAACCCGTCTCCAAGATTCACCTTTTAATAACCAAATCAATACTGACAGAATCATAATCAGCCTCTCAGTGCAAGACTTTAATCACATCAGACACACACACACACATCCACACACACCATAACATACAGGGTTCAGCTGGTGTGCTTTAAACATGGAACAATAATGTTAATATGGTGCATCAGGTGTGAATATCATTTAATTTAATTAACATAAATTTACACGGAGGAACAGAGAATTTAAGAGGAACTCTCAGCCTCGTCCTGATGGCAAACTAAGAGTTGTGCCCAAACAAACCTTCAAACCACTTAAAAAAAATAAAATAAATAAAATATTAGTGTCCGTGGACAAAAATGATTTAACTGAGCTGTTTTATTTTTTACAATGTTTGAACATTTTCCTTAATTTGTTGGAATTTAAAACGTTATTAACAACTGAAAGGGTTTTATTTAACAGTGATCTGCTTGTGACAAAAATGTGTATGTTCTCCTTTTTTAATTCTTAATTTAATTTTCTTAAAAGTTATTTTTCTGCTGCGGTGGTATGGATTCTGTGTAATTATCTTATCTTAAGGCAAAAACAGCAGGAAACATTTTCACAAAATATACCTCTTACTGAATGGAGTGCGGTTTTGACCTTTTAATATTAATATACTTTCAATTCTAGTGAAGTAGCTCCTAAAATAGGTTTTGTTTCTTTTTTCTTTTTGGGTGCTATATTTGGGTCTCGTAGCTTAAATTTTGACAAAATGCGAGTTATTTAATTTTAAAGTCCAACAAACTGAAAATCACTGCACAAAGAAGAACTTGCAGGAAACCAGGTCAATGATCCAAGATTAATGTTCCTATTCTGGGAAACGTCTGGTCCTGTGGGTCCTCGGTCCAAATCAACAATGTGCTCAGCAAAACAAACAGTGACTCACGCACACCCACATGTTGCTGTATTCTGACGTGTCGCCGGACGACAGGAAGCTTCAGAGTGACCTTTAGCCCTGGGAGGGTTAGCAAATTTAGTAGAGGCGCAAAAAAATGGATGAAATGTAAATAAATTAAACAAAAAAGGTGTAATCAGATTTAGGGGCTATCTGACCTGTCAAAACAGAGACTTTTCAGGAGCTCTTTTGCAGATACTCATTTTATTAAAACATGTTTCGTTACAGCAGGCATTGTTATGTCTAGTTTGGTGTATTTTAATGGATTAATAAAAAGTAAAATCAATAGTAAAACATTTTAAATGAAACCAGCCACCTTGTATGTTAGACCTTTACACAAAGATGATGTGTGATCTGTTTGATGGGGAGGACTCTCAGCTACTACCACATCTAGTTTTAGCTCAATGTGTGTAAACACACACACACACACACACACACACACAGACACACACACGTGCACACACGTGCACACAGGCCATTACATGATCTCTTGCCAGCAATTTGAAAAGGTGGGCAATAAAATGAGCAAAAATAGCATCAAATTTCTCATTTAGAAAATATTTTATCATCATAAAACTTCTACATTGTCTAGTTTGATGTTTTATTCAAGGTCATTGTCCATCTTTACCAAGCATAAAAACATTGGTTATATAACGAAGCCTGTTGAAGTTTTGACAACTTGTTTTACACACCATATATGGGCATATTGGTATTGCATCTGCTAATATAAATAGGATCTGTCACAGCAGATCATTTATTGCTGTCTTGAAGAGGCATCACATTTTGCAGTAACATATTTTAACTCAATCTTTGGAGTTTTGGGCCAAAATGTAGGGGAAGGGATATAATGTAGGACTCAGACTCAGCCTGCAGGTAGTTTTGTGATGAAGGGGAATGGTTAGGTGGTCGGACAATCTCTTCTATTAAAAGGAAATAGTTTTAATGGGCACACTATAAATTGAGTGTTACATTAAAAATCAAACCTCATGTAAGTTTTTTTTTAATTAAATAAATAAAAAGTTTTGGCATCATTTGAAAAGTTTTGTTCAGTGTGATTTTGCTGTCACATTTGGCCTTTGGAAGCGTCTCACTTCATGGGGTACATTTTAAGCACTATTTGTAATTTAAGGATCCAGAAGACACTTTAATTCCAGACAGACTGAAGTTTGTCAGAAGATATTAACCATGCACAGCTGGATCAGCACATTTGATCTCTGATGAGAATCTGAACACTAGTGTGCTGCAGATTAAAGTACAATATCTTTATGGTTGAACTAAATTAAGGCTACTTTGATAATAAGAACATTGTTTACAGTTCTGTTGCCCTCTCAAATAATCAAATCCAAGAAGCAATAAACTTCGTAAACAAACCCAGATTTGTAGCAGTTACTGTATTTGCTCAGAACAGCTGTATGTTTCCCCCAGGGTAACAGTTAAGATGCAATTTGTTCTGTCTGCTCGAGTCGAGGCGGTTCTTTAGTTAAAGGTGTTCAGCGGTGAACGACTTCCACGTCACTGTGGTAATGGGCAAATAAAACTCTAAAGCAAAAACAGGAGTTCTTGCAAATGTTTTCAGGCTTCGGGGTGGAATCACACCCATGGGGGGAAAAAAATGAGACTGTGCAAGTGAGTAACCACTCGGCTAAAGTTTCAACTGATGATTTATTGTGTGCATAGTGAAAAATAATATATCCCTCATAAATATCTGCTGGGTAGATTTGGTGCCTGAGGTGTGCACTGTATGATGATATTACCGGATAATAAACGGTTGGCATACTGCAGCACAGCACGGTTTGCCTACCTCATTCCACATCTTGTGGTTTCTCTGAGCTCATTTTATACTGAAGCACTTAAAAACAGTGACATGCCATAATTCAACACTTTCTGCAGCCAAAAGCCGTAACGGTGCTGGAGTGAAAAAAGGTGAAGATGGAGCTGAGGAAGGAGTTACAATGTGTAAAGAATTAAGGAGGGAAAAGGGAGGGGTGTGTGCACACGTGTGTTTGGTACATTTGTTTTACATCCCAATACTTCTGTTATGACTCATTGCCTGAAGCGGAACAAATTACTGTGAATGAAACTATTAGTGAAACACGGTGGGTGAAAGGAGGAATTCAAATTAAGTGTTGCTTACTTTTACTTTGCTTTTCTTTCCTCTGTGTTTGCTATACACACCTTTCGATCGGGTCTTCAGGTAAAAAGTTGCTGCATCTCTTTCTCAAAGATGATGAAGGCCAATTTAACTGATTTCTAACAAACAAAACCAATTAAGACATGATTTGTTGATTCTGTAGCCCTAAAATCTTTTGTCTGAGTACTTATTTATGTATTTATTGTTACTTTGCTCCACAAAGCAACAGCACAAACAATATTGTGTGTTGCGACTTTCAGAAATAAGGTGAGGAGTTTGGAGTAGAGCCGCTGCTCCTCCACATCAAAAGGAGTCGGTTGAGGCATCTGATTATGATGCCTCCTGGGCACCTGCCTCTCGAGGTTTTCTCAGCACAGTAGACCCAGAAATCTCTGGAACTATTATATATCTTTTTTTAGCCTGGGAACACTTTGGGATCTCCCAGGAGGAGCTGGAGAGTTTTGCTGGGGAGAGTGAGGTCTGGGTTTCCCTCCTGGACCTGCTCCCTCCACAACCTGACCAGCAGGAAATGGATGGATCTATTAGAATCAATTGAAATTCCCTAAGAATACATTAAATAATAAAACAACAGGACAAGCAACTCTATACTGACTGAAAGAGAATTTGAGGAAAACGTAACGGTAAAAAATGCCCAACCCTAATGTGAAACACTGTAAAGCTGAAAAGAAAAGGGCTAACAGCAGAAGTATGAAGCGGGAAAACATCTACATGTTTGCAGCAGGGAATATATAAAATAATTTATGCACCAGTCGACCTTTAGTTATCAAAAAAAGGTTAAAAATATGCACAGATAGAGTTTTTACTTGCGTATCTCTGCTCATATGCTTATGCAGATGCATTCCAGCAAAAACATCATTTACTGTAGTTAAAACTGTAGGGTCGGCAACATAAGCCCAAAGAAACAAGAACTACAAGTCCAAAAAAAAAGACGAAAAGTGCACAACTATCTCTCTACGCCAATAGAGGCATAACACCTCTTTGTGATAAAGTGATGAGGTCACAGTTCGCTAGTTTGACACCTGAAGTCAGTGAGTTTAATGAAAACCTGTTTTGATCGACAGCAGCTTATTACTGCATGTGACCGAGCTCTGGCTGATGCTTTCAGTTTGATCTATGAGACAAAAACAGAATGATCATCTCTCCTCAAGACAAAAACCTTTCAGTGTCAGCCCTGCGTCATACAGAAACAGATATGTTATTTTGGGATCGAGGCAAAAAAAACAACAACAAAACCAAAGGCAGCAGGAAATGTGTTAGTAAAACAAAACATTACACAGCACAAGACGAAAAATATATATATTTCACGGTATTTCATACACTGATTTCAAAAGACACACTAATACAACACGCACCAATGGTTTAAGAGAATTAGGAACAACGAAACAAAACTGAACATTAACCCCTCCCCAAAAGTCGGACATTTCACAAAATGCAGCATTTAGTAAATTAGGAAAAAATACATTTAAATAACTTGACATTCCTTGAAGGACTGCACATCACCCACCGCCTTGCATGCTTAAATTTAAAACAAAAATCTTACATCATTTGTTAGCACTTAATAGTGTATGATGGGGCTAACACCAAATTGTAGGTTAATATCTGTAAAACTAACTGAATTATAACCAGTTTTATGCTTGCTAAAATCACTTAGCTCTGGTGGCCATCTTGAATCAAGCTGACTCTAACAGTTAATCAGTCGAACATCCAATGATTACTTGCATGATGCATGAGCCCCCTCGAGTGCTCCCATTTCACTGAACCATCAGCATCTCATTACGCTGGGTTTTGCTGAATCAGAAACATGTTTGCATGTTTACGTGCAGAATGTGTGATATGTTCAGTTTTGAATGCCCTGTCAGTGGAAAGTTGATTGTGATTCGCCACATTATTATACATCCACAACACCATCACTACAGTTTAGCTCCAACATTCTTCTCAGCAACAGACCGAAGGATGGGTGCATCGACTGCAAAGTAAACTTCATTATTTGGTGTTTATTAATATACAGGAACACAGCTGCAGGTATAAACTTCAGTGAAACAATAAATCAAGGCGTCAGCCGGCAGCGGGAAACGTTCTGCGTCCCTCATTAGCTGCTGCAGCAGCTGGCAAACAGCTGCTGGATCAGGGCCAGGCCATGCTGGGGTCACTCTGGACCATAATCAAAAGCCAGATTCCTGTCAGGAATCACCCTGAAGCAAAGTGACTCAGGTCAGGGGTGAAGGAGAGGACTGGTGGCCAAAATCAGACAAAACATAAAACGGATACAGACAGAAGCTGGGACAGAAACAAAAAGAAAGACAGAAGAACGCCAGCAAAGACGAGAAAAGAAAAAGCTTCATGATGCTGAGGAGGAGTTCATTTCTTGTTCTGATAAATGTGAGGAAGAAAAGAGATGCTTAACATTCATAGCTGTCATAAGCTGGAGGTGAGTGAAGATCCATCATGAGGAATTGTGAACAGACCTTCCTGCCAACAGTTTGCTAATCTTCTGACGAAGCAGCAAACTGATTCTGATTGGAAATGTCCTCCTGAAGTGTTGGGACCCTGCCTCTAACAGCTCCCCATCTGTGAACAAGCTAAATCTTTAATGGAGGCCAAGTTCTGCCTGAGAACTCTCACCTGCTGCCTGCATGTACCACAGACGCATGGGAAGATTAGAAGAAAATGTTACCTGCTCTGAGAGAAGTTTAAAAAGGCAGAGACGGAGAACACAGCTTTGTTAGAGTGATGGCAGACATTATTCTGTAATTTAAGTTCACACCTCTGCAGCTCCCATATCAGAGTGAGAAGAATGGATGTGTAAAGCATATTTAGGGGGAAAAAAATGCATAATCTTTTTAGGCACCCACTAATTCTAAATATTTAAGTAAATAAATAAAAAAGATACCACTTTTGAAGCTCAAAGTCTTTTGTTGGCATTTAAAACCAGAAGCTTAAACTGCCTCACGCACATCTGAGGACCAACATTTACTTAGTCTCCTAGGGAGTGTAAATGCTTTGCTTTAATGAAAATAAAGCCATGTGTCACCTTTAACAAATTAAAATCTATAACATCACAACCTCATAGATCCAGGAACCCATTAATCCACAGCATCAGAAGCCAAACCACAGTGAGCATTTGTGGATAACAAATTAAAAACATATAAAACTGTCTAAAAAGGTAAAAACTGTAAGGTCTGTCAGCGTCTCAGCCCAGTTCTAGGTGTAAATTAGACTTCAGCAGTTAGTCAAAATGGGCAAAAACCACTAAAAGCTGCCCACGCTGGGCTTCAAATCAAGATTCCCACCTTTCACACATGGTTTAAGGCGTAATTCCTAATTCAGGAGAGAGAACTGTCTATTTTGTTGTTTTCAACAAAATGTATTTATCTTCACTGTTCAGACTGTCCACAAGACGTCTTGCTGTCAAACACGTGGTATACTGTAGGTCAATATTTCTATGGCACACACACACACACACACACATATATATATATTATATATATTTATTACTTGCTGCCAAAAAATGAGGCCAATAGTGTATTAAGCACTGTGTGTGTTTGTCTGTCTTTTAGAAAAATATCTCAAAGACCTTCTTGTTGGGAGGAGACAGCTCTAACGACTGCACCTCCATCTCTAATATATGAAAGATTAAAATAGCATTTCGTATGCAGAAGTAGTCTGATAAAAATAAATAAATAAAAAACAGTGTGAATGCTGAATCAGAACTCACACTACTCATAATAATCTGCGGCAGAAATCCATTTTCTCTTACAATGAAAGTTTGCAGCTTTACCACTGAACACAAAATAAACTCACTTCTTTAGCGTAAATAAATCCTCCTAAACTACAACAGTGACTTTAGTCAATTTTCCACTTTAACTGTTATCATTTTAATTTGTTGTTTGCTATATGTCACCACTCTGTATGATTTGCTGAAAGCCTGATTTTTCAACCAGGGTCATTAAATAGTGGAGTCATTCAGGACACAGTGTTATTTCTCTGTCATGTTTAATTGCTTCCATTATGACCTCCACAGCAGGTGCTGCTCAGTGTGAAGCACAGAGAGATCAGGCTGTGCTTCAACACTACGAGCACTGGCTTTCAGACATTTTATGTACAGGGTTCCTTTTGTTTTTAAATTTGATATTTTTATGTATAAATGTCTGCCAACTGGCAATGAAACAGACATTTAATTACTTACAATATTGTAAAAATACTAAATTGTGACAAGGGGAAATGGATAGGCTGACATTTTGGCAGGAAGTCAAGCATACAAAGACTAATGGTACCAATTACAACTGATATATGGTGGGTGGATCAGAGTTCCTTATGCAAAACTCTCCATTTTTAAGTTTTCTAAACCTAAAATCAGTGACTTTTTTGTGATTCTGGAGGCGTATTAGTGTGCAGAAGAAAAATCACAGTAATAAGAAGAGAAGTCTTGCGTAAGTGCAACTGAAAAAAAGAGCAATTTTATATTTAAATTGCCCTTTGTAGAAACATATCTCAGGTATTTCTTTTGTGTCTCCAGGAAAACATTTAGATAATGGTAAACCAAGGACAAATTTTTATGAAGAATGTTTTTTAAAAAAAAAAAAAAAAAAAGTTAGGCTCTCATTTAAGTTGCATACAATTTGAAAGTTTTGCACTCCTTAATGTTCATACTTTATGATCCCTTTTTAGAAGTAATAATTAAAATAGATGACTGTGTCCTTAAGACAATGCCCAGTTGCTAACACCAGCTTTTAAAATGCTTTGTGTCAGTTTTGTGGTAATTATAATTTCAACCCAAAGTCATTAACAGCTTCCCATCCATCATACGCGCCCCCAAAGTGAGAGATGTTACAATAATAACTGATGATCAGGTGGGTTTTGCTGCACTGTCGCTAAGTGTGCTGCAATAAATCCTGGATACACAAACCACGATCCAGTTCTGGCACCGCATACATCATTTCCTTTTATGTACCTGCTCGTTGCACCTCATTTCACTCAAAATGTCCTTGGTATCACTCTCCCTTTTCAGTAGACGCTTTTTGTTCTCTCTTCTTAATGCTCTTCTTTATGCATATATGGAACTGTGCACTCAAAGATCATCCAGTGAATAAATATGCTCTTTATTCCCCACCTCTCCAACTCCTGGCTCAGCCGACTCCATCTGCTTGTGGCTAATTTAAATAGACAGGGGTCCTCTAATGATTAAAGCACTTTCAGAACCACTGTATGAAAAACATTTTATCATAAATGTAGATTTTTATTAATTCAAAAGAAACATTAAGTCCATGTGCAGGTAAATGGGCTATAATGGGGCTTTTATAATAAAGCAACTACTAATGGACTCATTAATACAATCAGAGCCATTGTAGACACTAAATTTAATTTCCAGAATTGTTTTCCTACTCATTAAGCAGGTCGGGGACTTTCAGAACTAACCGATTAATAACTTATGCCAATTAAAGAACCATGGAGGAGCACCGCATTAACACATTATGTTGTCTGTCCTGATTATGCATTAACTGATGGGCTTGCTGCCCCTCCAACTCAAAACTGCATAATGGTTGCCTTGATGAATAGCAGGCAAAACAACTTCTTGAGTGCCATTTTTTCCATTCGTCTCCATTACACACAGTAAGTCTGGAGCCAGTGCCGGGGCATGTTTATGGGATAATGGATTGCCGTGGAGTAAAGTAAGTGTCCTCTCTAGATATTGATCCAAACTGTGTCAGATCCTGAGCAAATGCTGGGAAGCTGAAGGCGTGCGCTCAGGATTCTGGTCTGTCCACCGTTGTCTGGGCTCCTGGATGTCCGGAGGTGGTCAGGGAGGCTGGAGACGGCAGCAGACTGAGTGGAACCAGCCGAGCTGCCAGGCGACTGATACAATGACTTCTTAATGGGTTCTCGTTTCGTTATAAACTAATGAATCTGGCCTTGTGATGTGAAACCTTACCCACCACTTCTGGTTTATGAAACCAACAGAAAGGAAACTAGAGAGTTTGCAAATAATTTACAAAGCAAAATGAACCCTTTAGGCATCTAGACTCTACTGAGACTTAGCCTTTGAGCTTCAAAAACCACATCTAAACTAATTGTATACAGACAGTTGAGCTTTCTGAGAAATATCCTGAACAGCAGCCACATTATAAGGGCCCAAGCAGCAAAAATGCTTCGAGCCCTACTGGACATTTGGCGACCAAGGACTCCCAGGAGACTCTGGCAAAAGAGCAAAACAGCTCATGTGATGTCAGTGGACCTGTCAAAGCAATCTGTTTTCATCTGCTGTGGGTTATAGGCCAGGATGCTGAGGCAAGCATGCGGGCGCACACACACACCATGTACGACTAGTGCTGATTCTGTGCCTTAGGCTACTCCCCCTGCACTCTTTCACCATTTCTTCCTCTGTTTCTGTTTATCTTTCTTGATTATCTTTAATGTTTTCTCTTTTCATGAATTTCCTCCCTTTGCTTTGAATTCCAGCTGTATTTTTTTCCTGAAATTCCTTCACACTTGGCTGCATCCTGCTCCTATGTCCTTGAGAGCAAGAGTTGGAGGTTTGCCGTATTTGTGCATTCCCCCGATTCTCCCTGGGTACAACTAGATGGTAATGCTCTTTTCCTAACCTTGATACTGCTCGGCTCTATGCTCATTTTTTTTCTCTGCATGATAGAAAAAAAATGTCGGCCTGGCAGTCCGGCGTGAAGCTGAGGTGAAAAGTGAAAGCATGTAATTGGGGGCCCGGAGAGGGTAGAATTCCCTGCATGTCAAGAAGAATTATAGCTTAAGGGTTAGAAAAAGTATGCTCACTCAAAAAAAAGTTAAGCTTCCAGAGACAGTAATGGAAACGAAATAAAACCATGTGACTGTTTTAAAGTGATTACTAATAAAGTGTATAGCAGAGTTGGCAATAAAAGCCCACTCCCAGTTTTATGTTGCTACATTTAACACTAGAGTGGGTGCAGTATCCACTCTGATGTTATACCATTTTATCTTCTCCTGTGGAAAGTTGGCCCACAGCTGTTGTAGCTGGCCCTCAAGATCTAGCAGATTGTCAATGGTTGGAGTTGTTGTTTGAACAGATCCCACAAATTCAACTGGGGTTAAGAATGGGAGACCAGGATGGCCAGTGGAGGACCTCAACATGACACAGACACAGGTACAAAAGACATGTACCGTTTGTGGATGTGTGTTGAAGGACTACCAGTGTGCTGTTTTAGGAGGAGTAAGACATGCAGATGCAAGATGTCACTGACATACCACTGTATCATCAGGATTCCCTGAATCACTACCACAGAGAACCTGAAGTCATACCTTATGGCTCCCGACACCATGATACCAGGACTAACACCGGTGAGTCTCTCCACAACATTGACAGGACTGAGCTGCTCCCTTCAGCACCACCACATGGGCACTCAATGGTCATCCATGATAGAACAAAAGCAAAATTTATTGGTGAACATGAAACAACTATCTGTCATCAGTCCATGCCTCCTGGTTACAGCACTGCTCCAAATGCAGCTGTCTCTGGGCTTATCATCTAATTTCCATAATTGGCCAGGTGCATGTAATTGTAAAGGACAATGTAGGAGAGAGGAACGATGTTGTGGGAGAAACAAAAAGGGAGTAAAAAAAACCCGTCATAAATATGTTTAAAACTACAAATGAAATTTTTTCCGTTGATTCCTCAGAATTCAACCCTCCTCCTTTATCTGGACATGAGACAGGCAAGTGAACCAAAGAGACACTGTTATTTGAATGCAGTGCTTTATTTTAGACATAGAAAAGTCTGCATATGCGTCCTGCTCTGACTATAAGACAGGGCAGGATAAGAAAACGGTGGCTTTGCACAATTCATTTGTAGTCTGGACGCAGAGGAGTGACCAACTCCGGTCCAGTCCTGCTGTTGCGAGTGCTTTGGAACAAGGGGGAAGCTGCAGCCTCCGCTGCTCATTAAGAAGAGTACGAAGGATATGTACTTTCACATCAGCATCTTCAGAAGTGTCCAGTAACAAAAAAAGTTTCTAGATTTATCGCTAGTCGCTTTTTTGAAAACTAGTTGCTCAAAGGGTCTGAATACTCACTAAATACAGCGACAAAGATGCTACGTTGGCAATACTGGGTGTGGGATGATGAGATGTTGCAAAGAGTTCAATACCCATGTCCGGTTGACGGGCACAAGTGTCATGAGGTTCTGTAATGTTTGATGCACAATACAACATGTGTTTCGTTTTATGTGACCAGAACCTTCACAACTTGTGAGGGTGCCCTTACATACTCATTGGGGGTAACATCAAACCAGTGTGCCCTGTTCAACCCACATGGAGGACAAGTACAACCCAGCCTCAAGCAAACGCACAATGTGATCCATATCAAACGCCTTCAAGTTCTAATAATACTGTCTCCTCAATCTCTTGTGTGTCTGATAACCTTCAATCCCCGTTTTAACTGACTGTTGGATGTTCTGGCAACTTCCTGTAACACTATTCGTGCACTATTGACGCCATCTGGTGCCTATTCTAGACGTGCTAGCTCTTTGCAAATAGACTCTTACATACCCATTGCTTAAGTGTTCTACTGGACCAGCACTTTGTCACACCTTGATAAAAGAAGTCCTACTTTCTCAACAGAGGAAGCAAATACCCTCCATTTCATAACAATGTTACCATTTGAGCTGTGAAGCTCTGTCAAGAATATCTGCATCCAGGCTTTAACTTCCTCACAGACCCATGGTAGTAAGTCACAATGTTAAGGAAAACCGTTGTCTGATCAGTGGATCAGTTAACTCACAAATGACATTTTCTTTGCAAGTATAAACCCATAATAGTCCCTAATGTGGGGTCATCCAAGGTACCCACATTCATATTTAATAATAAGAAAAAAATGTGACCATGGTCGACTAAGTATGATCGTACCATATACCTGCAACATGAATAAGGAAATCACATTAGTCACTTTTTCAGGCATAGATATTTCACTTTGTCCTAACCTTTATCACATCTTTCAGGTACTGAGCCGTAGATGGGGGTCTCCGAGGAGCAATCCTACTGGCGTAAAATGATAAAAAAGAACTAATTTGACCTTCACTCACAGTAAGAAAAAGAGCAGGAGAGAAAAAAAAGATGAGAGAGAAATGGAAGAGATGTTTAAGGAGGAAGTGCCTTCACAGAGGGCAGTAGCCTGAGGAGAAGACTCAGATAATGAGAGCTCTCTCAGCTCCCTCACACTCAACACACAATACATCTGATTCATTGAAAAGCCCAACAGAAGGACAGTAGTTACCCCAAGCTCCTTAAGTCTTCAGAGTGAGTAGTTTCAATAAAGAATAAAAATACTGTATTTGCTCTTGATGGTCAAGAAAGTGTGCTCAGTTCGTCATTCACCGACAGAGATCCTGAGTGAATTATTGCAGCAAGGTCAAAATGACTGAACTCAAAAACTGTATTTAGCTGAAATGAGACAGACAATTGTAACACCATTGTATTCATACACAATGGTGTTACAACTGCTCCCTACAAATTCATGCAAGTATACTATTAAAGTTTTTTTCCCTCTCAATTTAATTATTTTTAACCTTTAAAATGCTGTTGTAACCACACAGCTTCGGCCAGTTACACTAAAGCCTTTGCAGATTTAATTGATTTATTGGGCTACTGTTCCGTATCTAACTCGCTTTTCTGAGTTGCAATGAATTGCATTTTTATTGTTCATTTCTGAGGCACCAGCTCCTATAGTACAAAGAAAGGATTTTGGATTAGGTGGTGATTCTAAATTGGTTGTAGGTAATTATTAATGGACTTGTTCGAGGTCCCTGCCTCACTCCAAATGACAGCTAACATAGGATCTGGCCTCATTTCAACAGAAAAAACTGATTTTATTAACTGAATGGATGCCTTTTTTTACTTCCAAGCACACACTTTCTTTATTGTTGCATAAGTTTTGTTAGGAAAATACAAATGATTGCTTTCAATGATTAAAAAAGACTTACAAATAAATATAGGTGGCACAATATTTGTGTCAGAATTTAAAGATTACAATACAAGGAATTTTAAGTTCCATGTCAGCAAACAATAACTATAGTAATTAGACAGTCTATAGATAAAAATACACTAAACACATTGTATGTTTGTCCTCCATGTAGGCAGATTGTGTCTGCAGCCAAATGCAAGCAGCTTGAACTTTTACAGCACAAGGACCCGACAGAGCAGCTAGATTGACTCGACTCTCTTCATGGTCCTAACCTTGAACAGGTAAAACATTCAATCAACATTGTTCCTGCAATTCTCAGAAATCTGACTCTATTTTTGACTGAAAGTGTCCAGTAACAGCTGACAAAGAAGATATACTTAGACTGGTTCAATAAAACAGCTCTAGAGATATAATGACAATATTTAAACTGGGATATATTTCCATAGATGCACAAAGAGTTGATTAGAAGTCGAGTGTTTATATTTTAAATGTTTACTTAATTATTTCAGCTAAATGTGAAGACAAGTTTTACAGTATAACAAAACATAAGTTATCTTTAAAAAACACATCAGGAAATCTTCTTTGTCATTTTAACAATTCTTTAGCTCCTCAGTGCAAGAAAGGTGTCAAAGAAAATTGTAGAAGCAAACATATTATAGTTTGTTGGAGATCTATGAGCTATTTATTCTGTAATATGAGAACTACTTTAAAATCATCTAAAGCATGAAGTCAAAGACCTTAAGGATCTTTGAAGAAGCATGGTGAAATAAACTCAATCAATACTGCATTGTGTTTTCCTATTTCTGATGCAGACAAGACTTCTCTCTGTAGGGATGTGAGCATTAAAGTTATTGATTTGCCTTCTTGTTATCACACAATCACCAGACTGTAAAATGAAGTGTTAATCTACTTACTGGGGAACACACAAGTGTGAAATTCTTACTTTTTATTTGTGCTTAGCTCTGGAAAGTTTCTCAAGTCATTTAAGATCCTGATGTGGGCAAATAACGTGGTGAGGTAGTTACAAAAACAACCACAAAAAAAAAACAAAAAACACATCCGGTTTGGCAAAATGTTTGACTGAAAAGTGTTTTTTTTGTTGAAGCAAGGAGAGAACTTATTAAAAAGCCTGTAGCACAGAAATAAAGATCCATTTCCTTCATTTTCTGTCCTGAAGTTGTGGACATCAGTAAAAGCTCCCTCAGACCTCTGGGGTCTGAATAAAAAATATAAATAATTGTATCTGAAATTAGGGCTAAAAAAAGTCAGATCATGAGCAACATTGTTAAAATATTTAACTTTTCTGCTTAAATAATTATGAATGACTAAAGAACAAAAACCTTCATTAACTTTTTAAGCAACATGTGAACATACAGAAGACAATAACAGCCTCAAACTCCCAAAGTGAAGGAAAGTGAAAGAATAAAGCTTCTACTTCTAATTTCTTCAAAGCTGTCTTCGTTTTAAAATGAGCCTCTGTTACAGTAAATGAAGCCTAAGCATCAAGTCTGTGTCTACATTTGCAGATTAAGTACAATGTTCACACACACAAAAAAAAAATCTTTCATAAAGCTCTGTCAGCTGTGTAATTCAACTAATTTAAGGGGGATGGTTGCACAACAGAATTCACTCAGAATTTGCTGGAGGGATAATGTATTCTCTCTGGCCTGGGAACGCCATGGGATCCACCAGGAGGAGCTGGAGAGTGTCGCTGGGTTTCCCCTCCTGGACCTGCTGTCTCTGACCCGACGATGGATGGATGGATGGTTTCACAGCCTGTAACGGTGTGTTTACTGACATAAAGCTGCTACTGAAAACTCTGATATGAGTAAAAGTGTGAAACTGAATATAGCAAACCATCCATCCATTTTCTTTACCCGCTTCTCCATTCCGGGTCGCAGGCAGCCGGTGCCTATCTCCAGCAGTCACTGTGCGAGAGGCGGGGGACACCCTGGACAAGTCGCAAGTCCATCGCAGGGACACATAGAGACAAACGAGACAAACAACCATTCACCTCTCACTCACACCTAGGGACAATAAGTGTTGAGTGTTGAGTCTCACTGGCTAAAGTCACTGAATCCAAACACTGCCAAACTGAACTGGACTGAACCCACCCAGGCCTGAATAAAACCCTGTTCAATTTAATCATTGTAAGAAAAAAAAAAAAGAAGATATCCAAATGATGTTATCAGCCAAAAATCTAATTTAACCGCAAATGAGGTGCAGGGCAGCTGAAATATATCTGCTTGGGAAGTGCGTCAGAGCAAGTTTTAAATCTCAGACACAAGAAACCCAGTGCAAAATAATGTTTTTAAAAGAAACTTGGAACTAAAAAGGAAATTTCCTGGAAGTGCCTGAGCTGTCAATGATGAGTCATCAGGAGGACTCCTAAAAACAAAAACAGAAATCCTCCAAGGCAATCAAAAATACTATTAAAGCCTTAATATGTTTTTAGCTGCAACATACTTTAGTGACCTTCACATTGTGTATGAAAGGGTTGCAGCTTCCAGGGCAGGGCGACTGTTAGGGAAGCATTTAAGGGAAACCAGAAAACGCTTCTGGAAGGCATCAGGTCATCTGTCTGTGAGCTGAAGCTGAAAAGCAAATGGAGGACACAGTGAGACGGTAATCACTCGTATACCAGTAAGTTGACGTCTGAATAGTTCAAAATGAGCTGCGCTCAGTGGGGCCAGATTTCTTTTATAGGCAGAACAGTTTCAGGTTTTTAAATTTCCTTTAAACTGACTTTTTTTTTTTTAATATGGTGATCTTTTAATATAGTTATTCATATTTAACTTGATTGTGATTTTTTAAATTTATTTCCATTTTAATAGGCAAGTAAATCTGAGAATTCTGTGACCTTTTTGGCCCAGGCAGTAATTTACATAAATCTAGGCAGTTTTTAACTGTAGGGAAACTGCACCAGGTCATTT
>JAOXNZ010000177.1:5830198-5845666 GCA_028566095.1 Kryptolebias brasiliensis | reverse complement strand
AGTTTTTGTCAATTTAAGGTTAGAGATTAAATTAAAAAAAATTAAACTTCAGGTAAAGATGGAAATGTTTTTTTTCCAAATCTTACCAAACATTTTATTCCTGAGGTCTGAATTAAAGTTGCTCATAAAACTTAAATGTTTCTGCTCTCATGTACACATGCAGGCATTAGATAAATTTAGCTTCTATGAAGACTACTGTAGTACAACATTAATCAAATTACTTAAGGTCCAGTTTCAGTTTTAATCCTGATTACATTATACCATCCCTGCACTGATTTAGTGTAATGTCAGCTAGTTGGGGAACACCACATCAAACTGGTCTTTGTCTTTTCCTGCATCATATTTACTCCAACTAGCCCTTCTCTTTGTTGTTACAATATCTTCCTTCTATTTGAAGAAACTCTGCCTGCGTCTAATGATTATAAGCAATAAGTGATCGTGAGCCGCCGCCGCCGCCGTCTCTGTGGTGAAGACAGAACGAGGGACGAGTGGAATCTAATTATTTCCCTCCCATGGCCCAGCAAGCCTTAAAGGTTAATCACTGTCCATTGAGCTAATTCTGTCTGGGTACACTGGAGTAATTACAACACCTCGCCGTCTCGTCTGCTCTCTTTTTTCCCCCTTTGTGTACCTGCCTCCCTCCATCTCCCTTCTGCACTCCCTCTATTTATATACACTGAAAATAAATCGCAGCCTCCGACTGACAACTCGTCACATCTTTCTCCTACACGGACCTATAGCAAATATTTAAAATGCCACCTTTATTGCAGAGGTCTTAATTTAAAGCAAGTGCAAATGGAGAAAAGGTTTTATTCTTAATCTGTCAAACTTAAAGTTGTGGCCGTTTTTATGCATCTTTTATTTCCTAAGTCTACTGCAGATAATTAGACTTGACCACTCTCAATCCTTTCATGTCCTTCATTATAAGATGTTAAAAGAAAGTTGTATTTGTGTTACATGAATTTTAAATTTTTCATTTCATCTAAATTTTTTTCGTTTAGCTCCTATTGAGCTAATAAATCTGCAACACTAAACAGGTGAATCAAAATTAAAACAAAGGATAATCTTTAAGCAGCATTTAGGAAACAGAAAATGTGGACCGATGATCCATCTTCATCCCTTCAAACTGACAGGTGAGAGGTTTCCACCAAAACCTCTTCCTCATCCTGCCATGTTTGCACCCATCTCTCTGTTCTCACCCTCCCTCCTCCTCTTCTCTTTTTCTTCATTATCTCATCACCACTCACCCATTGCCACTTTCTCACCTCATTCGTCTCCCTCCAGCTCGACTTCCAGCTGAGTTCAGCTGGATCTCTCTTTAGCAACAGCTCAAGGAAGTGAGCCTCGAAACACACCATCTCCTCTAGTTATATTTTTTGTACCTTTTCCCAAAAGCGACAGCTTAAGAAACTCTTTCTCACCATTCAAACGCACACGTTACCTTCCATAATACAACTCCTGATACAAAAACCAATGGCACTAATTTTAAAGCATGACAAACATGACAGAATAAGTTTGTTTTGTTCACACCATAGAACTATAATGATACTCATATTTTTCACAAACAATGGATGTATCAAACATAAAAAGAAGTTTTCTGATTTTCCTCTTTTCATCTTGTCTCTTCCATTTTTATATTTCCTTCATCCGTCAAACTTACGTCTTTTCTGATTTCCGCCCCGAAGGCCCAGATATAGGCTCCGTTAAAAGGCTGCTTCCAGCTGAGACGGGTGGGCTGTCGGTTCCCATATCATCAATACAGAAAGAAAGAGAGGAAGGAAGAGCAGGGAAGAGGAGACATGAAGAAAAAGGAAGAAAGGCACGAGATGCTGAGGGTAGCCCTAAGCAACGTGTCATCACTCAGCAAAATACTCTCCCAGCATCCTTTCGTTCTACATTCACCTTACTGAGGGACCTAAAACAGCTCCGGCTTTAATACACCAAAATGTTTTCCAAGAATTTTAAACCCTCGAATTTGCTTCTTTGCCCCTGCGGCAACTTTTTCTTTTCTGACAGGGTGTGCAGATGGATGTGAGGGAAGAAGTGGTGGTGATGTAGGATGCTGCAGGTAGTTGGCAGAGGGAAGCTGAGAATCGCAGGGTGAGAAGGAGAAAACAACACAAACTGCTCTAATCATAAAACATGAAACACTGTGCAAAATTTAAGAAAAAAAATAAGGGTTAGGTAAGAAGAAGGTGCACAGAATTCACAAAATAAAAGGCAGAACAATGGAAGAGTCTTTTAGAAATTACTTTTCACGCTTTCACACTCAATTTCTTCTATAAAACACATATTTTATGTGGTGTCCTGGTTGTGTAATGTGTTAGATCTTTCTCTGATATTTGAGTGTAACTGTTAAGATTACTATTGATTTCTGGGAACTCGTCTACTCCAATCTACTGTTCTCCATTTCAGAACCACAGCAGCTCACTGTTAAATCCTTAGTAAACTCAAAGCACATTTAAAAACTCACTGGATATTTTCTCTTGTTTTTTTGATCATTCTCTTTAAATCATAGAGATGGTTGTGTGTAAAAATCCCAGTAGACCGTAGATCATCAGTTTCTGAAATACTCAGACCAACAACCACGCCACCTTCAGTCACTAAAATCCCCTTTCTTCCTCATTCTGAGGAACCAGGAAGAAAATATCCCAACAGAATATCAGCTCCTACAACAAAAATTCATTTTTGTTTTATCAAAATGTCAAACTCATAGTGTAAATTCAAATAACTAACAATACCTATGTAAAAAAAAAAAGCATTTACCATGAAAAATTACATTGACTCTTCAAATTAAAATCAGATTTAGCCCAATTTATTATACAAAAAAACAACACTTTTTTTGAGTGCACTAGGCTTAAAGTGGTTGAATTTTTGAGCCAAAGATATTTCAAATAAAATTTAGCAATAACGTTTAGCGATAAATTCTGTTTTTTTTTAAAGTTAATAATCTAAAAAACATAAAAAAAATGTAAGCAGCAAAGAATAGAATCGGCTCTGAAGCAGCTCGATTTTTCTGAGCATCACTTGCTTCGTTTCCTTCGGTTTCAAGAGAAGCAGCTCTGAGTTTTATTATGTAAAGATTTCAGTTTGGCTGCATGGAAAGGTAAAATGGCTCGTCGAAAGATCTAATTAAGAAAAATGGGTTACCTCTGCTGCACTACAGGCATAAATTGTAAACAGAACCTCTGCGTGTTCGGAGGCCGTATTGATCCTGTTGCTTCCATATAACGCAACAGTTACTTAATGAAGTCAAAGAAAAATTAAAAGAAGAGATGTGAGCGTTTTAAACATCTGACTGCCTAGACACAATATTTTTACCAGGATGTTCACCTGTCAGATAGTAAAGTGTTACTCAAATTTACAAACAAATGGTTTTTTTTTGTCATTAATATGTCAGTAACTAAACTGTTGTACTCGATTCATTAAGGTCAATCCTAAACTTTTGCATATATTACAACGTGCTTTGGACCCGAGTTCTCCTGTCAGCAGACCTGTACCTGCAAATATTACCTGACTAAAGTAAAGTTTCATGCTAATATTTCATAAAGGCTTGCTCTTAAAAACAAATAAAAATGTCTCTCCCTTTGGAGTGTGAATATTCGAAACCTGCAGTTTGCTAAATGATAGCGTTTGTTCTTTTAGTGCTCCAGATCTTGTTGTAGCTACACAACACATGCAGCCTCAGTTCATGTCCTGCACACACCTCACAGCCATCCTGAAGTGTGATGTGAAACAGTTTTACAGAAAAGTTATGATCAATCCAGGTAGTTCTGTTTGAAAGACGGAGACAAAAAGTATGAGCAGAGAAAAGACCTGCAGCTTCAAAGGTGTTCATCACGTGTTTACGTTCATACAATTCAACCATCAAACTTTAAATCTGTACCTCCTCCAGGTAAATATAGCAAGCCATAACTGTACTCTTTAACACCAAAAAGCCTCCATGTTTACCAGCCTCCAGTCTGTGATCACAGAACAGAAAAGAATATTTCTGCACGTCTTTTGTTATATAATAATTTCTGATTCATCACTTCCTGCAGGCTTTGAAAGATGTACTGATTGCCATGACGACAGATGGCATGTGAATAATTACTGTGAATGATTGGTATATTTTTTGGAAAGTTGTTAGATTTACTGTGAATAATCTTCATCAAGAGATGCAGACAGAACTCTTTCCGACTGAGAGGCATGTCTGTAGTGTAGGGGGACGTTTTCGTGCAACATTTAGGTCTGTACCTTGTGTGAGAAGCTGAAGAGTCCTGACTTCCTCCCGGACACGAAGCTGCAGGACCTGCTGCAGGATGTGCTGCCTCTGGGCCTCCTGCATGATACCCATTCGTTCCAGCTTTCTGTCCGTCAGTCTCATGAGAGCCCGCCCTGAAGAGAAGAAAAAGAAATGGAAAAACAGAATGGCTTAAGGTTCATGAGCCTGTGGGCATCCACAGTGAAAGAAATGCTAAAATGAAGCACTTATGAAAGCAAGGAATAGATTAAACACAAATCACACAAGTAGATTTTTGTAGCTTTTCAAGGCTGCAACACTGATCTCCTAAAAACAAACGTTCAAAGAGTCTTTCCCTGTTATGTGACCATCAGTCTGAAATTTCTAATTAGGCCCTGCACACGAAGCAGAGCCTCCTTTTTACAGAAATATCAGAACAGCACATCCCTTGAGCAAGAATCCCTCACAGCTCTTCCCTTAATTGCAAATCCTTGTATAAAATACATAATTTAATCATCCAATCAGCTTCTATGAGAAGGATTTAGGTTGCTAATAAGAAACCATGTGGAGTATTGTGTAATTATTAACGCTTGTTATGAGTGCCTTTGCTACATGTAGGCTGGTGAGCAGATGGGATAATGCAGGGTGATTACTCGGCATTAGGTCAGTCCTCAGCAGCTCTCTTCCCTCCTGCAGCCTGACGGTTATTTTAACAACAAATCGGACACAAATCAGACATGCAGTCAGGTAAAGAACAGTCCTCAAAGTCTATTCTGACACTTGTTACCCTCCTCTTTTCCCCTGTTCTAGTTTTCATTGATTGTAATCAAATAAAAAACAAGCAAATTGATGCAAGAATCAATATGAGTATCAATTGCGTGCCACCGAAAGGAGAAGGTGGACAGTAATGTTTTTACACGTGCCTGTCTGTTAGCAAAACATCTCATGAACTAGTGAACTGATTCAAATTAAACATTTAGGAAATAACCACTGGACGTACATTTAAGACAAAATTCAACACAGCAAATGAACATTAGCATTACAAAAATGAATATAAACTGTCAATTTTATAGATTTTACAGAAACTTTGATGTCGTAGTAGATGAGAGTCATTCACAAAGCATAATAACATGACTGCATATAATATTTTCAAGGTTTGACCAAAACAGCTACAACGCTGTCATTTCTCCACTTAGGATGATCTGAGGCATGAAAGGCAACGGGCGATATGCATTCCTTTAAGGAATTGTAGACTTGAGCAAACAGTAGGTCTGAGCAGGGCCAAAACCAAAGCAGATTGAAATCTCAAAAACAATTCAAGCAAACTGTTCTATAAATCCTTACACTCGGGTCAGGAAAGATAATAATTGTTCATAACCATTCTATAAAACCCCACTTCAAAACATGTGAACTATCCCTTTAAGGCAGACTATAGATTTCCACGTGTCTTCATTTGTTTTGTCTGTTTTCACACATTCAAACATGCCAAGTCCCAAACTGCCACTCTGCCACCACAGCTGGGAAAGCTGTGGAGCCAAGTGTTGGCGGGATAATGTTCACAGTGTTAAGCCAATTTTCTCCGGCCTTAACAAAAGAAGCTCTTTGCACAGAGCTGTATTCAGACGGAGGCAAAACGCCAAATGTGGTCCAGAGGCGTCAACGTGAAAAAGACAGAGAAGCTGACGTTACATAAACACAGGGGAGCTGATCAGAAAGTCTCAGGTTTTTAAGATATGATGGGAAAAGACAAAAGTGAGGGTGGAAACGGAGAGCGTCCTCATGAATGACTGAAAAGTTGAGGAGAAAAGGGAGACATAATTAAACCAACATGCACAGAAGAAACGCCGGTATGAGTCTATAAATATTGACCAACCATCACTCGGTACCTGAAACCAAAGATAGATCGGCATGGCAACTGAGATCCACATTCGCTCTGCTTCAGTAACAGAAAAAACAAGATACAACAAAACACTTTGTTCACTATAGCTCTAAACAACTTCAGCTTCTTAAGTGCCTCTTGCTATAAGCAATGACTTATATGTTTGTTTGTCTGTACCGTTAGCAAAATATCTCATGAATCACTATTGAATTATTGAATATACGCCTACAAGTGAACATCTTTTGGACTTAAACCCAATTCAAGGTGGCCACCACAGCTAATCAACATTGGCCGACACATAAATGGCTACAACTTTGTCAATTTTACAAATATTGAGCTAAAATTTAGGGTGGTAGTAGCTGAGAGCCATCAACACATACTTTAAGAGCAAACACAACTCACAAGATCTCTCAGTACCACAGGCTTGTGTGCATCATGTGCACAATTATAACACACTCATCTCTCAACATAAGATGAGGCGGGTGATATGCATTCCTTCAAGGAATGATAGGCCTTTAATTTGTCACAGAAATTGATAGTCGTCTTGAGTTTTAAAATGTCACTTAAAAAAAAGAAAAGACCACATCTGCATCAAAGAACTATTTTATTCTGTTAAAATGAAATAAATTATACTCCATATAAATTCAAAGCTGGGGGGAATTAATGAAACAAATAAAGATCATCAAGTTTAAAAAAAATGATTACGTAAGCATGTTAAGAATGTTTATAGCTTTTTCAGCAAGTTTCCAAACCTACAAATCACTACAGTTTCTAAAACTCTGCAGGTATGGAAGCACGGAGCATGAATGTTTAATTTCTAAAAGCAGATCGTTATCGTGTAACGAGCCCGTGAGGCAGGTGAAAGCTGCAATTACTGCAATCTAAGATTCCAGCGATTACAAAGCATAAACAGTCAGCCGGAGCACCACGCCTCTCTGTCAGAATGGCGGCATCGACGGGGCAAAACAGATTCTGTACGGAGTCCAAGCCTTTTAACTCCCTGTTCCTGCAGTTCTGAGTCATTGGCATCGACAATCCCACCATGTCTCAGCTGGGAATTTTTCATACCACTATTAATGCACTGTGCAGCGTAGCATGGCCAGGAGGAGAGGAGGGAGGTGGAGGAGAGAGGAGGAACGTGGCCAAGTGGAAATAAATAAAGTAAAAGGGGAAGAGATGCTTCAAGAAATGTCTGAAAGCAACAGAAGAAAAAGAAATCAGCTGTAAAAGGCCGCAGAAATATAGAAGTTAGGAGGAAAAATGGGGGGAAAAAAAGACTTAAATATAAACAGAGTGTTTTGCTGCTTATTTAACAGATACAGAACAAGCTTCAGTTCATTTAGCAAATCAACAAAAACAGGAAGACATGGCTGAAAATTTCTCACAATTAACATCTTACCTGTTGAAGATAACTTTTGGAATGAACTCGTTATGAAACAATTTTTTAATTCTGACCAGATAGACAAGCTAACGGCTGGTCTGAGCAGAGCCAAGACCAAAGAGGATTACTGACATCTTGAAAGAACTCTAATCCCCCAAAATTTCATTTTACATGTTTGTTCATGTTCTGATGAAAGCCATTAGACTGAAATGTTGGCATGATTTTCTTTGATATGGCCCAGAAATATTTCAACCTTGTCCTAAAATCCTGTGCGTGTCCAATCTGTCCTTGGACATTTTACTTTGAAAAGAATCAAGGTGCTGCAATGACCCAGCCAACCTCCAGACCTGAAACTGATTACAGAGCTGTGCTGGGACCTCAAGAGAGCAAATAAACACAAAATGGACTGAACCAAAGCAACGAGTGGGTCAAAGCTCCTGCATGACGACGTGAAAACTGAAACATACAAAAGATGAAGTTTCTACTGCGGCTGCCCTTTTAAAGCAAGAGAACAAAGATGCTTAAAGCCTAAGTGTCAATGAGCAAAAAAACAACAAAAATATACATTTTACTTCTTCGTAGCTTCATAAATGAAATAATTTACAAAATAATAAAAAGAGCTTAATAAAAGTCTGGGTTGTTACTTTGCATCTTAAAAATGTCTAAAATAATTAGAAAAAAAAATTCTTCATCATTATCCAATGCCAAAGGTGAAGCAATACTGTGTGTGTGTGTGTGTGTGTGTGTGTGTGTGTGTTCATTTGTCTATACCTTTAGCAAAATTCATGAATCACTGAATGAATTTCAATAATTTCAGTAACTGATTAAACTTTTGGAAATAACCCAACCTAAGATGGCCACCACTGCAAGGCAATATTAGCAAACAGAAAAATGACTATAACCCAGCTGTTATCACACCAAATTTATCCTTATCTGTACAATTCACAGAATCATTCACAAAGCATATTCCAAGCACCAACAGATCACAGAAGATATTGTAATATTGCATGAAAAGCAGTGGGCGACATGCATTCCTTGAATGCTAGACCATTAATTCCTACAGAGCATTAAATAATGTTTTTCTTCTGTGAGAAGCTTGAAAAGATCCAGTCAGCCTGCTGCTTCACTGTACTTTAAATATTTATCTCCCTACCTGTAGCTCTAACGTGCCTTTTGATTTACATTCAGCACTTTGTATATTATAATACAAGTTTTATTGCAGAAACCAGCTTTATTGTGCAAGATTTATTAATTTTTTTACCCTTTTACCCTAACCTAACTGAATATGTGCACGCTTGTTGCGTACACATATTTCAGAAAGGCATGTTGACATGCACACGAGCACATTGTCCCTGAGAATGGGATTAATGAGTGGTGGGTGAGCAGCCGTGTTGTGCTGGAGCAGATTAATCTGCAGCTACAGCCTGGCACAGTCAACTAAGGCTTTGATGAATGGGAGCTTAAAGTGCATTTGTATGCACACGCACACACAAATACAAAGTAAACATACGTGCAATGATCCTGTAGAGGCCCACTTCATTTCACAGGTGGAGCTCAAACTTTATGCCAATTCAGTCTAAGGGGCTGCCTATTAACACTGCTTCTTGCTCAAACAGGAAATTTTTATTTTTTTATTTTGGTGCCAGAGTGACTGCTTCTCTTCACGTTAATATTCCACTCTAATTTTTCCAACCATCTCTCTCAGCTGTGCCTTTTTCCTGCAGCCACTGTGGAATATTGCTATTAAAAGAAAAACTTCTCAGTAAACCTGCAGAACTGTGTTCCACTCAGATTTACACTAATAGATCAGTTGGCAGATTTTTGACATTTCTTTTAATAGCACATACTAAGTTGAATAAAAGACAGGCCAATCTTTGGGCATCAATGTTGTTTCATGTGACACTACATCTTTGTGTCAATCAACCATCACTCCCTGTGTCTAGCACCCCTGCCTCTCTTGGTGGTGGTGGTGGTGGTGGTGGTGGGGGGTGCTTCTGTCACAGCACTGACAGACCCTGAAGGAAGTTCATCAGAGTTTTATATCAACTTGCATTGCATGATTCTCAGCTACTAGCACCAAATTTAAATTTCAGCTCAATATCTGTAAATGTGGTTGAGTTACATCCATTTTTGTTGGCTAAAAGGCTGGCCATTGGTGGTGGCCATCTTGAATCTGTTCAATTGCAAAAGGTAATCAGTTGTAGATGCTCATCAAATAAGAGTTTCATTGAAATCTTATGAGATGTTTTTCTTGTAGACAGATCAACACACACAGGAAATTGCATTAATATCTGCCTTTCATGGCACTGGGTAAAAAACTATTCCAGTAGGAGGTATAGCTGTTGCTATGGTTAATCATCTACCCTACTGTAAGCTTTTGCCCAAATTTCTTTCACCACTTTTTTTTTTTGTTTTTAAAGGGTTGATTGTTCATTTCCCCCAAAATCAGTTTATTGGATTAACAATAAACATTATGTCATATTATGAGCAAAAAACAAACAACAAAAAAATCATCTCATCCACTGGCTGCCCTGATTTGGTATCAACCACTGAGAAAACCAAAACATGTCCATCAACCTCTAACAAAAATAATTCAAGTGAGGAGCACTGAAAAATATTTTTTTTTTGGTTCAATATGCAACAGCATCCTTCTCAAGATAGGAAGCTAGAAATAAAATAAATAATAATAAAAAAACCTCCAGTCAACACAGACAAACCCATAGCAGCTCTGGGTATATCTATCACTAGAACCTGCTGTGATGTGGCACAGCTTGAAGTCTTTAAAGTAAATAGTGACTGATTGTCTCAGTCACAGAGTGGCTTACAACCCTGGAGCTAAAAAGCTACAGCACCCACTGAGCACCTGTTACTCAATGCTAAAGCTTACTGCTGACGGAAGAAAAATAAGCCACTTATGATAATGGAGAGAACATCACAAGTGATGAAAACAGTCGGGCCAGAGATAGAGGCATAAATAATGAGCTGTTTCAATCCACCGTTTGTCACAGGGCAGTAGCCTCACGCTGACTTTACCACTACTGATGTGTTGCCATTTTGCTGATCATTATACAGCAGCACTGCTGGGTAGCCACAGCTAACAACCTGCAGACAGACTGTGTAGACAGGAGCTTTTAATGTTGTGAAGGTGGGAAAATGATTGAAATCACCTGCAGGTTTTGCTGTGAAGCTAACTAGCTGATTTTCCAATGTTGTTACGGATAGACTTGGAGGTTTTGATTTCAGACAGCCAACACCCAGCTTTAGTTGAAGAGGACTAAAATAATTGAATGAACACTTGCTGGAAAAACAAGCTTTCAAACTTGCCTCGATTCCAGTTCGCATTCATGACAGGAAGTATTTGGCAATAATTCAGTTGAGACGCATTTCTCTGCAGTTCTTAAACTTTTCATGATACAGTCCCTTTGGAGGAAGAAAACCTTCCTGCTATTGTCAGTCTGATGGTTCATCCCTGATTTAAGGCGACACGTCCTCCAATAGAGAGATAAACCGTTCCCTCTCAGTTTGTCATCTCACAGCGTGCGGTTCATCAATCTAATCGCTATGGAAACATGGTTTGTGTAACACAAAAACAAGTCCAAATTACAACACGCAAAATATAGTTCCACTGACAATATTTTTTTTAAAACAAAAAAATAAAAATAAAACTCTCCCCTTAACTTTAATTTTCGATACTCCTATATGTAAAACATTTGATCCAGATAAGGATATACTCAACATTTTAACCGTAACTGCATATAAGCCTAATTCATTAACAAGAATTCTTTGTATTTAAATTGACTTGTCAGCAGCAAGTTCTTCACATCCCATTTTAGGAAATTACACTAAATTGTAGCTTCCAAGTTCATATTCCTGTAGATCCTTCGACTCATTCTCTGTACGTCTGTTTCTCTACTAAACTGCAGAATTTTTATGGCCGCAGCCTTTGCTGCCTGTTGAATTCATTGTCTCATCGCTCGAGGGCCGTTAAGGCTTGTTGCTGCTTGTCCTCGACCGTTCTGAAATAGAGTTTGTCACCTTTCGTCCTTTTCCCCGCCTCATCAATTATACATTTTGTATCCAGAGTCAGGCCCTGCAGTGTTTCAGGAGATCTTTGTCAGAGCTGCCGTTATTTTCAAACTGGAGAAGTGATGGGTCTGACGAGCCGAGCGGATGGAAAACTGAAGTGTAGCGGCTCGAGTCTGAGCTGCAGGAAACGGCTCCATTTAACCACTAATATTACAGCCTATTAATTATTCAGAGTGAGGTCTTATGACACCATGCATCAGTGAGTAATGTGAGGCTGGTTATTAAATTTTCCCAGATTGTAAGATTACTGTTATCAGTGTGTTAAGGATCCAAATCAAACTGTACAACACAGTCACAGAAAAAAATGTATATTTTGAAATTAAAAAAGTAAGTGGATATCAAGTTTTGTCTAGGGGACTATTTTCTGGTTTGTATTATCATTTTTAAACTTTTTTACTCATTTAGAAAGTAGGAATCACTTGAGCTTTTTGCATTAAGGCTTCCAGAAGCACATTAAATCAAAACAAATAGACAAATCTTTATGATGAATATTTGAAACAGATTGACATTTAGTTAATTGAATAATATCTACAAATATTATTGATATTGAAATATACTCAGACTGTTTCAACTTGGAAATTAAAGGCCTAGCATTTGTTGCCGATGTTTTAAACCAAGATCATCTTTCTATGTTAAAAAAGTTATGGAGCCTCCAAAAACAAGCTGACGCACAGTTAGACAGAGTTTTAATTTAATGTAATTTTTTGCAGTTAAAGATGGTATAAATAATATTTTTAGGTCATCTCTACAATTTCTTCAATACTTTGTCAAACTGAAATAAACATGTAAAAATATTTTACTGTTTATTATAGGCAATATTTTTAATATCCTTTTTTTTGTTTGTTTGTTTTGCACACATTTTCACAAATGTTACAATCTTTATTGCCAACCCAGCTGCTGCTTTAAATCAGCATCTAATTCTGACATTGTAAACACCAAAGTTTATAAAATAAAGTTTTATGAGACAGAAAATAAACCACAACACTCAGTCATCACAACTTTGAAGTGATTACATCAAAGTTATTGGAAAATCTTCCTAATTTTTCCAAGCTTCTTCCTCAACCAAAAACACTTTGTCTTTGTGATTACGATTAGGGACTAATATCTAATTATGTCCTAATAAGCTTTAATGCATTTTTAATAGCAGCTGGGTGTTGGAAGTCAAATTTGCCGCCCTGTCCGTTGGGAGGGAGGGTGGAAGGTGAAGATTGAGGAAGAGGCTTCTTGTCAGTGGAGGCTGGAGGGAGGATGGGAAACGTTTCTTTGGCAGAGGCTACAGGAGCTTCGCAGGGAAGCAGCTGCTGCATGCTGAAGTCATTCAACGCTAAAATGTTGCGCCCCTCAATGACACGCAGTAAAACGCATTTCTCTTGCTGCTCTTTTATGTCAAAAGAGGGAGGACGTTAATGTCTGCTTAAATTATGATCTGGAAAAGAGACTCCTTATTGATTTGCTACTTTGTGAAAAGGATGACTACATCACCGAGACGAGTGAGATTGAGCACCGCTGACAGTCAGAAAGAGGTTTGAGTATTCCTTTATAGATGGATGTTTGCAACAAAGAATCCAGAGCAGGAAAATCCAACCAGTTCATGCATACAGAATCTTAAAGGGTCACATCTTGTGACTGAATCTTCTTGGAACAGATAATCTCCAAACTCAGATGCACGCCTGAATTCTCCAACAAATGTATTCAGATTGTTTGTTTGTCTGCACAATTGTTCTCCATTTGTTTGCCTTGTTTATTCTAATAGGCTGTTGGAACAAAAACATATCTGCAGAATATTTCAAAGATTGATTGGGATGTAAATTGCCTTGTGAATTCAGTCGGTGTGGCTTGGCCCGTTTTAATTGGCTTCTGTTAATTAATGCCCAATGTGAAGACAAACTGAATTACTTGCAGATTTTGTGCATGACATTATCTCCTAATTGTCGCAGCAGGAAAGTGTGTGTGTGTGTGTGTGTGTGTGTGTGTGTGTGTGTGTGAGCACGCATAAATATTGTTAACTCTTTCCTCACTTGTATTACTCTGGAAAAATGATTGTGTTTTAGGAGCTTACATGGGTTATTAGGTTAACAAATCATCAGCTTCTAATGTTTTAATCAACTCAAAAACTAACAGGAAAAACTATAACTTACTTAAAGCTTTGATAAATGTATTAGACTTCTCTGAAACACTGAGGTGTTTAATCATAAAGGGATAGATCAGATCTTCTGAAGTGATGCAGTTCATAACCTTTCCATAGAAACCCACTTCAAAATATCTGAATTATCGCTTTAAATGTTGAATTTCTTTGAAAGAAACCCAACCCACCCCTCAATGACACCTAAAAGTAACTTCCTCTGAGATTATTCATCTTTGATGCAATAACTGCATGGATGTTTTAAGAAGAATGATTTTACTGGTAACTTCTGAGTCCTTTGAGCGTATTTTTCTGAATCATTACACCAAATGATCTATTTAGCAAATAGATCATTTAGACTCAAATCATTAAACTGCCAAAAAAGCTAAAACTCACATTTCAGTGGTGATTCATCAGTGGTTGACGGCTTGTACACCAAAAATGAAAAAACAAATCCTTAAGTGCTTCTTCTTCGAATTAGATTCAACCTGAGGCAGCGGCTCAGCGAGGATGCAATGAACTGTGGGTCATCTCTTGGACCTCTTTGCAGCTGATGAGACATATGTGCGACTTGTGGTGCAAAGCAGAAAGATTCATATTTTCAGACCATTAAACAGAGGATACTAAAGCTGCGTGCAGACATACAGCGGTCAAAATGCATCAAAAGGGTAAAATAGCAGAGTGAGTCATTGCACTGTCAGTGATTTATCTTGCCAGCCGTTCACTGAATCGAGGAGGTCCTCAACAGCAACAAATAAACATATTAGTGTGATCAGTCGTGCTCTGAGAGGGAAGACTGCTTTGCAAATTAACGATGGTCTGTTGCTATGCAGACTGGAGAGCTGGTAAACCTGGGGTGACCTTGAAGAGCCTCGTTATGGGAGTGATTGACGTGACAACTGTTGCCAGTGGAAACACTGGCAGTGAGACAGGAGGGGTCGACAGAAGGGTGGGTCGTGTGACACGGCTGCAGGTGGCAGACAGTGGGCGTGGAGCACACCTGGGAGGTGAGGAATGAGATCTGCTTTCACAAACTAATAAAAAAAAATAAAAATCACATTTGTGTCTGGCGGTTTCAGGAAAAAGCTGCGCTGCCCCGAGTTCTGACCACAAACCTGATCTTGTCATTTATACAGAAACACAGAGGAAATAGATTGTATGCACTGTTACTTAACAAGCAAAAAGCACAACCCAGTCTCTGGTGATCTGTGGGTTTTGTCAGTTTTATCACCCGCTGCCAAAGGCTAGGCAGCAATAAGGTTTTTGCCTGTGTCTGTAGCAAAATACTGGATCTCATAAACCAAGGGACAGATTTTAATGAAACCTTCAGAAAGCAATCATTGGATATACATCTACAACTGAATAACTTTTGGAGTCAACCCAATTCAAGATGGCTGCCACAACAAAGTAACCTTAGAAAACACAAAAATTACAATAACTTTACAAATGTTGAGCTAAAATTTGGTGTGGGTCATTCACAACATATATGCCTGTTTTTAAAACTTTGTCTTTGAGTAGTTTGTTGTATTGTTGTGTTCACCACACAGAACATGGAGCAGACAAAACAAAGGTGAGAGCTGTCTGAGGAGCTCAGAAAGATTATAGATACCCATGGTAAAGGTAAACTGTTGTGTTTGTGATTATTGTTGAAGAGTACCAACAAATTTATCTGCGTCTCTATATATTTCACTTCCTTAAATAGTACTCTAGAGCAGTGGTTCCCAACCCTGGTCCTCGAGGAACACTATCCTGCATGTTTTAGTTGTTTCCCTGCTTTG